>LNAC01000093.1:3074857-3137068 GCA_002007465.1 Ailurus styani | reverse complement strand
GAGGGGAGGGGAGGGAGGGGGGTGAGGCTGCAGGTGTTCCAGAAGCCAGGCAGGCTGCGTTCTTGAGCAGCCCTGTCATCTTTTTTCCAGGAGGTCAAACCCAACTCCAGATTCTTGCCGGGGCAGCGGAGCTGGTCTTGAATGATTGGGGAAAGTCAGTTAACCCCTTCGGGTTTCATTGAAAAAACTGAGTCGTTGTCTGGCACATGTGCCTCCAATTGTCTTCTGCATGTGGAAGCTTATCTTTTCCAAACATGCTCTTCCAGAGCCTTGCGGGTCTCCCACCAAGAGGTGCAGTCCGAGTCCCCCCTCCCCAGGAACCCCAGCAGGCCTTTGTGACCCCGGCATCTAAGAGAGCCAGAGAGCCATCAGAGTGATGCTGAGGGGTCACCGAGGTCACAGAGCCATATCCAGGTGTCCCTTTCCCAGGACATGTGCCGTGGCAGCCTGGAGGCCATGTGTGAGAAGGCTGGTGGCTCTAAAATTGAGGCCTGAGAGACCCCGTGGAGAAACAGACATTGTTCCTGTCCCTGTGTGCGTGACCCCCGAGGTGGATCCAGCCCCATCTGACGGCCAACTCATGAGCATCTCCAAACCCCAGACACCCAGCAGATCCCAATTTCGCTTTAGATCCCAAGTGATAATAATAAAATAATGGTTTTTTAAAGAGCTAGGTTTGGGGCTGATTTGTTCTGCAGAAATAGATAATGGGAACACCTCTTCCTTTCCCTCCTCACACCCACCTCCCAACCATGTCATGCATTGATGGCGACTCTCTTCCTCTCCTTGCTGAGATGTCTCAGTGTGGCCTCAGAATCTTTCTCAACACAGCACTCCTGAAAGATTTGGTCATTGTGGCCAAAACGACCATGTTCTTCGATTTTCCTGAACTGGAAGGCCTTTAATGCATTTTCCAGCTGTGACATTCTATGAGTCTGTCACCTCCCAAGCAAAGGGAGGAATTCACAAACTAAAGGGAACTAGAACCCAACAGAGCTAATAAACACAAATAGAAAACAGCCATCATAAACTCATTCCTTCACAAATACAAAGAGGCAACATTGGGCCCGGCACTCCCAAGAGGCAGCAAGAATGGAGAAGAGACGGCTGCTTGCCCAGAGAGGTCCGATCTTGAGATCAGCACTATATTGCTTTGCATCTAAGCCTGCACTGTCACGACCATAGAGGCTAGCAGGAGGCATCTATTTGGATATAAATTTTAGCTAATTCAAAGTTAATAGAATTTAAAATTTGCATCCTCAGTCACACCTGCTCAAGTGCTCAATGGCCCCATGTGGCCATGGCTGCCATGTTGGGCATCAGAGATGGAGAACATTCCTGCCTCATCACAAAGTCCTGTGGGACATCTCTGGTCCCACTTGTCCCTTTGCGATTCTCTCCCAGTGAGACAAACCAGTGAGGCAGAGGTACGTACTGTAGAGAAAATGGAAACTCAGTGCTATTTTGGAGAAAGACTGACATTGTTGCTTTTAGTACTTATGCTTCCTCAGCATTTATAAATGATCATCTTACCTGCCCTATTTGGAGAGAAGCTTCCTTGAATAAAGGGTTTGGATGCTCAGTGCTAAATCACCACTCTGTTTCCTATGGCGTTTTATTGTTTTTTTTAAGGTATTTAGGTCTTAAACTACGAAGTCTTATTTTTCTACTTAAAATTTATATGTTGTGAGCGTGCAAGGTATAGCACCAGAGATCTAAAACCTGGGTTTATGTAATGAACCACAGACAAAATAATGGAAGATTGCCCCCGTTGTTGAAAAGATTGCACACATTTTTATATTTATTCACACAAAAGCCCGAGGTGCCTCTGCCAATGTCCCCTCCCTCTGAGCTCCCTGTGTCCCCTGCCCCTCAAGACTCACGTGAAAGGGAGTGAAATCACACTCTCAGAATCCTACCCTTGCCCCCAGGGCCTCTTTGTTGTTGTTGTTGTTGTTTTAAGACTTTATTTATTTATTTGACAGAGAGAGAGAGATCACAAATGGGCAGAGAGGCAGGCAGAGAGAGAGGAGGATGCAGGCTCCCTGCCGAGCAGGGAGCCCGATTCGGGCCTCGATCCCAGGACCCTGCGATCATGACCTGAGCCGAAGGCAGAGGCTTTAACCCACTGAGCCACCCAGGCGCCCATCCCAGGGCCTCTTTGTTCGAGGGTCCACGTTAAGCTTTATCAATCTCTTCCTTCTCTGCACAAAAATTCCTTTGCAATAACATGAAAGGGATCTTACAGGTCATACTTTCAAACATTAATCTTCTTAAAACCCTTCAGCAGCTTTCCTTACCCCTGGCTCTTAAAGCAAAATTTGAGTGTCTTCTATGGTTCCTGATATTCAAGCTTTTCCTTGGCTTCCAAAATCCTTATTCTACTTCTTTTAGTTCAAATTTTTTATTTTTGCTCCTGGTTCAGATTCCTGCTCATTAACTAACAGCCCCAAGCTTGTCTTCCTTTTCATTGCCATGGCCCTGTTATCTTGATGTAATACCTCAGATGACTCATGTCTCTTTATTCTTTATTTTTAACCTGTTCTGTGATCGATGAGCTGTCATATGATTTTAAATGTGATTTGGGTCTACTGTTTACTGGACTTTTATCATCTTCTCTACTGGGATTTTAATTTTTAATTTTTTCTAAACTTTTAAGTTTTACCCTATGAAATCTATTATGTTTTATGGTCATAAGATTCTTATGTGTCTTATTGTGACTCTCACACGGGAGGAGTACCCTTTGACTTCAGTAGCAAGAAGAGGGTGGCTTTTCTACGGCAATCTTGAACTAATGGGCTGGCTCTCTTGTCTAAGACCAAGCTTTCCACCTGGGTCCTCTTCTCCTTTCTCTTGCTTACTCGTGGACACTACTCTCCCCTGCTTTCCCCATTGCATTTCCCCGCTCATGAATCTATAAAAAGTAAAAACAAACACACACATTCTCTCTGACACTCTGTCATTTTCAGCTCTTGCTTTTTGTCTTTGCTTAGTTTCTCAGCAAACCCTTCGGAAGGAGTGTTGAGACAGTCCCCACTTCCTCTTCTCCTTCCCTGGGGGTTTGATACCACTCAGATCTGGCTCGTCCCCCTCCCCTCGCCAAAATGACTGCTGTCAATAAGGGATCACAATGCCTCCTGCGTGACCTCCCTCAGCTCTCCCTCTGCCCATTGTTGGTCAGACCCCTAATTATGTGGCAATGGGCAGCTGCTCCCAGGCGCTGGAAGGACAGGCAGCAGACAGCCTCTGAACTGTGGAGAAACCAACTGCAGGGTAGGTTTTCAGGAGAGAGCCATCAGTGGTTGAAGAAGGAATGGGAATATATGTGTGATATTTAGGGAACTGATTCAAAAGAATGGCTTTCAATATACAAGTATAGGAGATAGGGCAGACACTTTCAGTCTATACTTTCTTCCTTCTATTATTATTGCAATTATTAGTATTATTAGAAAAATGATGTTCCTGGGGCCAAGGAAGTAAAACCCTCACAGTGTCTGTGTAGAATTAAATGTGACTTATTTAAACAGATTACTACAAACACTTATTCTATTGTTAGGTCAATATCGCTAAACTGAAATAGATCTCTACTTAGTGGAAAGTTCAAATGCAGATCTCAGAAAACCAGAACCATTTTATCACTAAGTTGTTTCTGGACAAACACAAAATGTCAGAAACAGATTTAGTTCTTTCAGATGGAAGTGAGGTGGGGCAGTGAAGTCTCCTTTGATGGGGACAGGAGTTGAGGGCTGTGCTCAGCTGAGCCGCTCTAAGATAAAGCAAGCTCATGGGTCCTCACCAGAGCCTCAGGTCACGCCTGGGCCAAAATATTAAAGAAGTCATTCATTGAGACCCCAGACTTTCTCCAAAAAGAATTTGACGTGATCTTAGTGTGATGAGGGTTAGATATGGTGGATCAGTTTGTACCACCAAGAATGTGAAGCAAAGGAGCCCTCTCCGGTCCCCTCCCGGACTAATAATTGTCTGCGATAACGCTGTCTATACCAGCATAGGATTATCAATGGTACTTGATTAGAAGTGTGTTTCACCATGGTGCAAAATCAGAAGAGCTTACTACTTAAGTTGATGTCGTCACTTCCAAATGTATGGAGGGAGGGCTCTCTTTTCCGAGGTTCTTTCTCCCATCGCCTTTGGGCTGAGAGAGGAAAATGGGCAAAGGATGAGTCGCACAGATAAGCCAAGGCCATGAAGGGTCGCCATGACCTAGGAGCCCCTTGTGGCCAGGTGACGTGCTCTTGGTCATTCCAGAGCAGTGATGAGAGAACATTGTAGGAGGACCATCAGCTTCAAGGCTTTTCCTGACCTTCAGCAAAGAAATGTGTGCTCATTAAAAAAGATGTTTTCTTAGAGAGAGGGTAGCACTACCTCGGGTGGCCTGAGACAGCTCCAGTTTATATGCCTGTTGTTCCAGCATAGTTTAGTAGTAAGTCCCTTGCATTCTAAAAAGTGTCCCAGTTTGGATGATGAATTACTTGGTCAACCTGCTCGGGGAGCACCAGCCTGATCTGCGTCCCATTTTCCGTGTTGATAGAAGAGGGTAATTTAGAAAACCTTTAATCAGAACCCTTCGCTCATGCTCCCTCCCTCTTCTCCTGTCTCTCACACACACAGAAGTTTTTCCCTCTTTCCCCAGATCCCCTGCCCCCAGTGCTGAGCACCAAGGAAAGAGCCCCCATCGGGCTTTGGGCGTTCGTCCTATAATCCCGAGAACTGAGTTCCCATCATGAGGCTGCGGTTCCTTCTGTTTCTCCTACTTGTGAGTCTTGTCCAGGTGACATCAGGTAAGCGTCGGCTGCTCCTGGTAGGATACGATGTCAGATGGGTGTGGGGGGCATGGAGCCACATTGCCGCAGGATCCAGCGCTGCCCCGGAGAATTCAACACCGGGCCGTCGATAGCCCAGCTGAAATAGCACAGCTGAGCGGTAGCACAGCTGAAAGAACGGAACACGTACGTGTCTGCTGCACGTAGACAGTTGGATATACACACAGAGACATCGATATGAATATATATTCATATTTATATAAATGGTATCAATTATAAACATGTGAACACAACATATTCACATATACTCATTCATATTTATATATATTACATATATAATTTAAAATTACACACACACACACACATATATAAAATTATTTTTACCTTGTCTTCTTATGAAAAATTAGGAGATTTTGTGACCCCAGAGGAAAACGATGGTCCTGGTAGAAAGCAGAAACCAGGTCTCCTAACTCCTGGCTGAGTATGCTTTCCATCACAACGTGGTGCTTTTAAAAGTCAAAACCTCTGCCAGAAACTCCTTTTTTTTTAAATTATGTCATGTTAGTCACCATGCGGTACATCATTAGTTTTTGATATAGTGTTCGGTGATTCATTATTTGCATATAACACCCCGTGCTCATTACAACACGTGCCCTCCTTAATGCCCATCACTGGGCTACCCCATCCCCCCAACCCCCTCCCCCTGAAACCCTCAGGTTGTTTCCTGGGGTCCGTAGTCTCTCACGGCTCGTCTCCCGCTCTGATTCCCCCCTTCATTTCCCCTCTTCCTTTTCCTGAGGTCCTCTGTGCTATTCCTTACGTTCCACACGTGAATGTTGGAGAGGATGTGGGGAAAGAGGAACCCTCACGCACTGTTGGTGGGAACCCAAGCTGTGTGCAGCCACTTTGGAAAACAGTGTGGAGATTCCTCAAAAAGTTGAAAATAGAGCTGCCCTATGACCCAGCAATTTCAGTACTGAGTATTTACCCCAAAGATACAGATGGAGTGAAAAGAAGGGGCACACGCACCTCAATGTTCATAGCAGCAATGTCCACAATCGCCGAACTGTGGAAGGAGCCGGAAACTCTTCTTATTCATAGTTTCCTTGTGGCCGCTTGTCATTCTCCTTCTAAGATGTTCCCTCAATTTTAGGCATCGTTCAGGTTATCACTACTCTCAGGTTGCTTCCTGCATTTCTCTAGTCAAGTGACTTGATCACACACCACGTTCTTTCCGGCTTAGCTCACAGGAGCCCGAGAAGACCAGTGCTTGCTATGTGCCATGCGGTGGCACTGAAAACGTCGGTGTCTGAAATGGCTCTGATGGCATGGGAGATGGGAGGGCGGTGTTCGGGAGCAAGAATGCCCACTTAGTGTCCAGTGCTTGTTGTCTAACTTGGGCTGCCTGCTGTAAGGTTTTGCCCTTTTGAAAAAGAGGAAGACACGTTGGGAAGCTTTTATGAAGAACATGCAAAGTATGTCCTTAATATTGTAGCACAGCCAAGTCCCTTGCTTTCCGCAATCTAAAGTTCCTTCATCTGAAAAAGAAAGACACTACAGTGCAGAGGTCAATAAACTTTTTTCGGTAAAGGACCAACTAATGTTTTAGGCTTTCTGGGCCACAAGGTCTGTCATGACCTTCATGAGATGCAACCATAGACAATATATAAATGAACGAGGGTGAATGTCTTCTTAGAAAACAATTTATGGACACTAGAATTTGAATTTCATGTAATTTTCACATGTCTCCAAATATTTTGCTTCTTCTGAAGTTTTTTCTACAATTAAAAAACAAGTAAAAACTTTTCAAAGCTGATGGGTCACACCAGAATGGGTAGAGGGCCAGTCTTGTCTACACAAGGTAGGTTCTGGTAGCTTCGGTTAAACACGCTTTGTGGTTTTGTATTGTTTCATCACCTCTCTTTCCTTTACAGGCCGTGAGAGAAGGGGGAAATTCCTTGAATGTGAAAAAATGGGCGGTGCCTGCAAGCACCAAAAAACCCACGGATGCTCCATCCTGCCTGCGGAATGCAGAAGTCGGAAGAAACATTGCTGTCGCCTCTAGCTTTCGGCCCCCTATGACCCTTCAGAGCAGCACGGCAGCCTCACGCCTGCTGACCTCTGCGGAATAAACCCATCACCACTCACGTGCACCCTGCATCAGGTCTTTCCGAGGGCACAGTTGAACTCGGGGAGGGGAGGGGTGCGTGGGACTGGAGTTCTGAACTTGGTACCCACTGCTAATTCCCTGATTGACTTTGGACAAGTCCTGTCCTTTTCTATGTCACCGTTTCTGCACCTGTAACTATTCAAATGGTTCTGCAAGCCCCCTGTTCTGTTCATATATGTCTATCAATGGACAGATTGAGGATTAGAGCTTGAGGTGTGTGTGTGTATGTGTGTGTGCGCACATGCATGCTCGTGCGTGTGTGTGTGTGTGTGTGTGTGCATTGACTATGTGGGAAAAGTCACTGAGATTTTGCTCTCATTTTCATACTCCCTTAATGACTGTTGGCTATCAAGCAATGGCTCCCTGGTGATTATTGAAAAGCCAGGGAAATAAATTGAGCAGAAGGGCCTAAATGTGCAGGAAGTTCAAAGTCAGTACCAAGCCAGTATCAAAGTCAGTATCAAGCCATAGAATTGGATCTCAGAGATTACAGAAATCAACCCACTGTTTCGCAGAGAATCAAGACTTAGCAAGGTAGTGATTATTTTCCTCTCTTCAAAGATGCCTTTCCAAATAGCAGGTTTCTTTAGAAGCATTGTCTTAGAACCCAAGGAATGGTTTTCTGCAAAGATAAGATTTGGGTTGTGTAGTAGAAGCCTGCCGATTGGAAGGGGAAATGCCATCCTCAGCAGGAATTTATTCTCATTTTGAAACAGTCATCTCTTTTCTTAGTGACTTCCTTCTGGTAACAAATCAAACTCTTAGACGCTGCTGCTGGAGATGCGAAGTGGTAAGGCTACTTTGGAAGCTCATTTGGTGATTTCATTTTTTTTAAATTTTATTTATTTATTTTTCAGAGACAGCACAAACAGGGGGAGCAGCAGGCAGAACAGGTAGAGGGAGAAGCAGGCCCCATTGAGTGGGGAGCCCAACGTGGGGCTTGATCCCAAGACCCCTGATCCCAAGGGGCTTGATCCCAAGACCTGAGCCAAAGGCAGATGTCTAACCAACTGAGCCACCCAGGCATCCGATTTTGCAGTGTCATATAAAGTTGAACATATGCTTGTCATATCACTCATTAATCCCACTCCTGGGTATTTACTCAGGAGAAATGGAAACTTACATTCCCATTAAAAACCCATATGCAAATGTTTACAAGCAGCTTAATTTATGTTTGCCAAAAATAATTAAAAACACAGTTGTCCTTCAACTAATGAATTAACTGTGGCACATCACATAATGGAATACGATGCCACACTAAGTAGGAGCTACTGATTGATTCTAGTAACGTGCATGGATCTCAAAGGCCTTCTGCTGAGTAAAAGACGCCAGCTATAAAGACTACAGATTATCGGAGTCCATCTATGTAGCATTCATGAGAAGCAAAACTATAGGGTTCGAAGCCAAGTCAGTGGTGGCCACGGGTCAGGCATCACAGGAGGGGACGACAATAAGGAGCAGTACCGGGAATTGGAGGTGAAAGGGCCGTCCCGTCGAGATGAGTGCTGGCGGATGCTTGACTGCATTTGCAAACCCCTTAGAATGCTACACCACAAAGTTTGACTTTTACGATACATATATAAATTTAAAAAACAATCAGCTCAGAAAAATGAAATGCAGACTACAACAAATGACTCCATTGGTTTTGTAGATTAATCCTATGACCACACTCAAGAGAGCAGGGAAGAAAGGAATGACCTAACTAACTTTGAGGAACTGTTGTGGACCCGATAATCCAAGACTGAAGGTGAGAAGTCCTTACACAAGAATCGAACTCGGGTGGTTAGCTCTGTTTCTCACAGCGGTTTGGATTAGTAATTCTAAAACTACTTGTATATATCAGAGTTGAACGAAGGAGAAAACGCACTGTAAATAAGAGTCGTTCTGTCACTGATGGAGAAGAAAAGCTTATAAATAAGCAAAGAGGGACCACCGTGGTGCTGGATTGAAGTTGAAGACACTGAGGAGGAACACGGGTTTTTAAAATACATACAGAGATAGATACAGAAATATGTACAGGTGTATATGTAAATGAATTAGTATCTGTACATGTTTCCTAAGTGTAGCCACTGAGAGAAACGAGAATCAGTGACCACATGGAGTACGCAGATCTCTTTCTTTTTTTTAAAGTAGCCTCCATACCCAACGTAGGGCTTGAACTCACGACCCTGAGATCTAAGGTCGCATGCTCTACCAACTAAGCCAGCCAGGTGCCCCTCAGATCTCTGTTTCTAGATACCATGTTCTGTAGCTGGAACCGAGGATTCTTGAGGAACTAACTCTAGGACTGGGCTGAGAAAATGCAAAATGAAGCTGGAGTATCGTACAGGGTCAGAAAATATCAAAGCGCTCACGAAAATGGGGCACGTTGAGAGGACCCAAGAGAGACGTGAAAGAGCTCTCAGTGGCCCACCGGAAACAACTTCATCAAAACAATGAAGTGCTGAATGACAACCCAAACATAAAGTAAGTAGCCGTTGGACCATATGGGCGTAAGTCAATCCCTCTCCTCCACCTCCATTTAAAATTTTTGGATGTTTCCCTAAATTTTCAAAAATAAAATAAAAATTCTCAAGCATCCTCCATGTATTGGTCATACCTTCCGTGCTTTCATTTCACCCCATTCTGGTTCTCGAACCACCCCTACCGAGAGACGGGCCTGTGTGTGCGAGAGGACTTGCTCTCTTCACACGGAAGCCACACTACCTCTCCTTCAGCTTCCCCGCAAGACACCTTACCCACGTTGTTAAGACTTGGCTCATACATGGCATTCACTGGGAAGACATCCTTGAACCCCGCGACGTGGACGTGACTTCCACGTCTGTGAGTTTTGTGAGCAGAGCACACCTCGAACCCAGACCCTCAGCCCCCGGGGTCACCACTACGGTTCCCAGCACAGACGAGGTGCTTGAGGGATACCGACGAAATAAATGCATCACTGAACGAAGAAAGTGCTACCATGAGGCCTCAGCCTTCCAATTTAATTCAGGGAAGGTACATTAAACGTGACTTCTCCAGTTTACTTAATTCAGGGTAGATTCATTCAACAGAAATTCTTCTGTTCACTTCATCCTCACGCAACAGAAGCTCCTTCCGGGGCAAACCCCTGCCATGCGAATCACACAGTTTCTTTTCCTCCTCAGACACACGCTTGTCTGTGAGTCACAGAAATGGTGCACTTCCCCGTTCCTATAACCTGTAGAAAGAGCAAAAACTACTTATTTTTGGAAAGGAGCCTCCAGCTCCCCATAGAGGGGAGGAAACGATTCAGTCTAGCCCGGCGCCCTGACCGTCATTACTCAAGACGTACACCGGGGGCGCCTGGGGGCTCCGTGGGTTAAAGCCTCTGCCTTCGGCTCAGGTCGTGATCTCAGGGTCCTGGGATCGAGCCCCTGTTGGGCTCCCTGCTCGGCGGGGAGCCTGCTTCCCCCTCTCTCTCTGCCTGCCTCTCTGCCTACTTGTGCTCTCTCTCTCTCTCTGTCAAATAAATAAATAAAATCTTAAAAAAAAAAACAAAAAAAGAACGTACACTGTCCTACATTCCTCCTCCTCCCTGCCTCGTCGCTCCCGCTTGCTTCTTAAACAGGAAGACAATGCCAGTCTTTAAGAGCTTGTTAACAGGAATTTATGGTGATTTGGAGACTGAAATCAAAGACGTCAAATACTCCTGCTACACGGCAGAGTGGCAAGCGTGCCCCCCAGGGACAGATTGTGGGATTGCCAGCGTCCTTTGGAAGCAATACATGAAAGCTGGTTTTGATCTTCCTGGGACAGGATTCCGCTGAGTGAAGATGATACTGCGGCCCCCGCCCCCCAGTCTGGGGAAGAAAGACCTACATACGTATTGGGTCAAATACAAGCGTGTACTCGCACACTGTGCCCCAAAGCATTGAAGGAATGTCACCAGCTCTCTGAAGGTCACCCTAATTCCCAGGCTTAGAATCCCTGCCTTCAGGGTTTGTCAACTATGTCTTTAAAAAAAAAAAAGATTAAAGATCTAAAATTCAAGTCCCTAAAAGAAAGGACTCAGAAAAATCAGGGGCACTGGCTGAGATCAGAAAGGTTTCCAAAAGAGGGGGGAAAAATATCCTACCTGACTCAAAGGCAGGCCTTGAAGAAGGCTTCTTTTCCTGTCTCTTAGAAGGTGGGAGAAAGAAAGCCTACACTGAGCCCGGAGAAAGAAGGGACTCTGTACTCCCGATCGCCCAGCCTGCCCACTGTGGGTCACTGGCAGAAGGCACTAGCTCTGGCCCCGGATGCAGACGTCATGGGGCCTCAGGCTAGTGAGAGGGCCATACACAACCTTATGGAACAACTCGAGGCTGGAAGGCAGGTTCACTCCCTTACTTCACCTCATTCATGGGTCTCGGCTCTGTTTACATTTTCTCCAACCTGCCTCCTTCTACTGGGCAAGTAGTTAGAACAGGGCTTTAAGCAGAGAGGTTTCATAAACCAGCTATGGTGGGCTTTGGCACCTTATCTTCACGCCACATGGCCAAGGCTATCGTGAAAGGCCCCCTGCCCATCCTGTCTGCATCACGGCAGCTGTGACCACAGCAGGCACCTCTGACATCGGGGCTGCCCATCGCCGGGAACACCCGTGTCTCTGCCCGAGCTCTGTCACAAGAGTCGCGCTGTGAGCAGCCCTGTGATTCTCTCCTTACTCTTCCCCAAACACATTCTCTCTCAGCCCAACGCAATCTGCTCTTAGATGAGAAATCAGCCCAGTGAGGAAACTGGGGTTGGGCCATTACTCTGGGTGATGCAGCAAAACCAATCCTCATGCCTGGTGGGTCCACAGTGAACAGACTTGTGTTGACCCAGAGCAGAATGGAGGAGGGCGGTGGCTGGGGGGACACTGGCCTACCCAGCTCCTGTCCCTTTGGCTTGTCATCGGTCGCTTCTATACGTGGTGTTCTAGAAGACACAGGAGCCCTAAGCAGTGAGACCTGGGAATGGACTATTTGGGTGAATTAATTTATATCAAGATAGAATATTAGAGGAGGAAGAAAGTGGAGGTGGAGGAATCGTGAGCGTCAAGCACAATATGGCAACAAGGGAGAATGGCTGACTTTCTGGAGAAAGCAAGGGTCAAACTCTCAGTCACCTGCCAGACCTTCACGGTGCTCACCCACGCAAGCCAATCCCTTCCCCCAAATCCAAGTACCTGTAGTTCTCTGTAAAGCCCCGGAGCTGTTCATGGCTACTCAGTGTTTGTGATGTCGGGAATGAACACCAGACAGGCAATGAGGCCCCTGTCTCCCTCTCTCCCTTTCTTCTTGCCACCCCTTGCTCGAGATGTGGAGCAGAATACACCTTCAAGTTTCTTCTAAAATGCCGTGATTCGGGCACCTGGGTGGCTCAGTGGGTTAAAGCCTCTGCCTTCGGCTCAGGTCATGATCTCAGGGTCCTGGGATCGAGTCCCGCATCGGCTCTCTGCTCAGCAGGGAGCCCGCTTCCTCCTCTCCCTGTCTCTCTGCCTGCCTCTCTGCCTACTTGTGATCTGATCTCTCTGCGTCAAATAAATAAATAAAAATCTTAAAAAATTTTTTTTTTAAAGATTTTATTTATTTATTTGACACAGAGAGAGATCATGACCTGAGCCGAAGGCAGAGGCTTTAACCCACTGAGCCACCCAGGCGCCCAAAAAAAAAAAAATTTTTTTTTAAATGCCATGGTTCTAAATACATGAATTGCTTCCTTCTGGAAGCCCTCTAAGGTTCCCCCTTCCCGCTCTTACAACCAGGCACTACACACGGTATCTGGAGAATGAAGATAGTGAACGTTAGTTCAGACACACCTCAGCAGGCGGAAGCTTCGAGAAAGGAGAGCATATGTGTAGGAAAGTCACCAGATTGGAAAAGAAAGCAGGTCACGTTTCAAGGAGACGCCAAGGAGGGTTTACCTGGCATTACTTGAGAGACAACGAGGACGGCGAAGATGAGAAGGAGAAAGAGCTTCATGGTGCCGAGTCTGCGGAGACCTCTTCGAAGTTCCTTGAGAAGAGAAGACAAATAGCAGTGTAATGGGGTTGAATAAAAAGTCGTCTGGATCCTCCTCTTTTATAAGTTTGAATGAGGTGACTAAGCGCGGAGGAGAATGTGCATTGTGATCGGAGCACTGACTGAAGTCCTGAGTGGACAATGAATGTCCGTAAAATAAACAAGGACAGCCGTTAGCAAAGTTTGGTGCAGGGCTGGGCTGATTTCTTTTGTTAGCATTTAGCAAACCAAGGCCCCAGGAAGAACAGCAATGCTAGTAAAGTGAAAATGACTAGGATTCATGGAATATTTACTCTGTGAAAAACCTGGGATGGTTCGTATGACCTTTCCCCCCAGTTATTATCAGGGAACGCGGATAATCGGCTACTGCAACTCCGAGGACAAATACAGCCACGATAGGAGCGTGCATCGTTCCAGTCATCTCTCGCGTGCTTCGCAGAACGAAAACCATCACCTACCTCTTACGACTCACCTCCAAGGCCCTCTTCCCCCTGAAGAGGTGGTCCTTCTGGTCTGCAGAGGTCTGAAAGCTCTTCTGCGCCCAGCCATGTCGCGTGTTCTTAATAACGGCTGCCGTGCCTCGTCTGACCAGGGAAATTCTCCTGTTCCGGCGATGACCCCGCTGATTCAGGTCCCTGTGCCGGCCACGGTCATGTCTCATGACTGAGACAACCTCGTGCTCTCGGCTCTTGTGCTGCCGAGCAAACGCAGTTTCCGGTGTAGGTGAAAGCGGAGGGGCTTTCCTTCTTAACCAAAGCCTGAAGAAGAACCACTTGTTCTCTTCTCAGATTAGGCCCTTGTCTGGAGGCTTCAGTGCAACCTACCTTTCACGTTTTACTTCACCTGCCGTTGCTCTTCTCTGTTCCTGGGGTTTGGATAGCTGACCCTGACCCAGAATTGCACGGAGCTCAGGAAATCCTCACTCAGAGAATCTTGGGTTCCTCAAAAGATAGTGACCCTCCTGATTCTGGAAGAACCATGGTCTACAAGTGTCCTCAGGAGTGGCTGACTCAAGGGCTTTCATGCCTTTCCTTCTCTTCCCTAGAGAATGGGGGGTAACTTGCCTTGCCCTCATACAGGTAAGTAGAACCAGAAGGGAAGGGTGTACTGAGATTATTGTCACCTTCCTGCAGCCAGAAGCAAAGTAGCCTCACTTTATGCAGGTCCTAATGTGAGCCCTAAATGTACACATAAGGAAGATAAGATTAGAGATATTTACTATAGTGATAAAGTTTGTATGTGGTGAAATAAAAATCAGAACCAGAAGTCTGGGTCCAGATTCTGAATTCTTTCCTACTGTGGATAACTCACTAGTCTCCTTACATAAGGATTGGCTCTTAGAATCCAGTAAAAATTACACATTTTATTTTTCTTTATTTTTAAAACATTTTAAAAAAGATTTTATCTATTTATGAGACAGAGAGAGAGATCACAAGTAGGCAGAGAGGCAGGCAGAGAGAGAGGGGGAAGCAGGCTCCCCGTTGAGCAGAGAGCCCGATGCGGGCCTCGATCCCAGGACCCTGAGATCATGACCTGAGCCGAAGGCAGAGGTTTAACCCACTGAGCCACTCAGGTGCCCCCAAAATTATACATTTTAAAAGAATAATAAATTGGCCAATGGTCGCTTCCCATAGACTAGTGATAATTTAGACATTAGGGCTTAAAAATGAAAGTTTTTATGATATTACCCCAGCCAATGTAAAAATTCACTGTATATAGCAGCAGTGTCCACAATCATCAAACTGTGGAAGGAGACGAGATGCCCTTCAACAGATGGTTGGATAAAGAAGACGTGGTCCATGTATGCAATGGACTATTACTCAGCCATCAAAAAGGATGAATACCCAACTTTTGTATCGACATGGGTGGAACTGGAGAGGATTATGCTAAGTGAAATAAGTCAAGCAGAGAAAGACATTATCATATGGTCTCACTCATATGTAGAATATAAGGAACAGCACAGAGGACCACAGGGGAAGGGAGGGACAACTGGATGGGAAGAAATCAGAGAGGGAGACAAACCATGAGAGACTCTGGACCCCAGGAAACAAACTGAGGGTTACAGAGGGGAGCGGGGTGGAGGGATGGGGTGATGGATATTAAGGAGGGCACGTGTGGTGATGAGCACTGGGTGTTTTACACAACTAATAAATCATTGAACACTTTATCAAAAACTAATCATGTACTGTATGGTGGTTAACTGAACATACTAATAAAAAATAAAAAAAGTCAATAGTCTGTGAACCAGGATATTGTCTTTCACCCGTGAAATCTGCCAGCCCCCTGGTCTTGGGCTTCCAGTCTCCAGAACGGTAAGAAATAGATACATAAACTGTTGTGTACGGTATTCTGTTATAGCAGCCCAAACAAAGACACATGCCATATACAAAATATGTAATATCCATATGATTGATGGTACCATTGAAAATCTTACTTGTGTTAAAGAATCTGTATCATTTTACCTCTAGCTTTATTAGTTTGTGCTTACAAATTTTTTTTTAATTTTTGAGAGAGAGAGAGAGAGAGAGAGAGAGAGAGAGCGAGAGCGCAGAAGCAGGGGGGGCAGAGGGAGAGGGAGAAGCAGGCTCCCCGCTGAGCAGAGAGCCTGATGCAGGACTCAATCCCAGAACCCCAGGGTCATGACCTGAGTCGAAAGCAAATGCTCGGGCACCTGGGTGGCTCAGTGGGTTAAAGCCTCTGCCTTCGGCCGGGGTCATGATCTCAAGGTCCTGGGATCGAGGCCCGCATCGGGCTCCCTTCTCAGCGGGGAGCCTGCTTCCCCCTCTCTCTCTGCCTGCCTCTCTGCCTACTTGTGATCTCTCTCTGTGTCAAATAAATAAATAAAATCTTTAAAAAAAAAAAAAGAAAGCAAATGCTCAACTGACTGAGCCACCCAGGTACCCAAGTGCTTACAAATTTAAAATGATTACGTCTTTCTAGTTAATTGAAATATTTATCATTATGCAGTAACCCTCTCTTTACCCAATAGAGTTTTTTTTGCAGGGTGTCTATTTTCCTGGATAAACAGCTATGCTACCCTTTCGTTACGATGCCCCTAGTTCTCTCCCTTTCTTAACCTTTCCAAATCCTTAAACTCTGTGTCTCTTGTACATAGCAAACAGCTGGAGTGAGTTCTTTTACTCAGTCTGATTATTTCCATCTTTTCATGGCTTACATTTACTGTGATTACTAATACATAGGGATTATTGCTACCATTTTGTTCTACTTGTTTCATTTTTCTATGCTGGTTTGCCTCCTTTTGTGCCTTTGTTAGTTGACTCCTTGCTTTTTTGTTTTCTTTTCCCATTTTTTTCCCTCTACTGGCTTGGAAGTTACACACTAGGTTTCTTTTGTGTTAGAGGTTGTGCTTGGAATTCTACCATGCACACTTGGAAAAGTTTCAAGTTAACACATTATCCTCTCTCCTCATCAATAGAAGAAGCTTAAGACGTCAGTTGTGATCACCTCCTTGTAACTCATAGAAACACAGAAAAGAATGGTGGTCGCCGGGTGCTAGGGAATGGAGAAAACAGGAAGGTATTGTTTATAAAACACAAAGTCTCAGTAATGCAGGATGGATAAATCCTGTGGAGATGGTACAGGCATCATGACTATAGCTGAGAATATTGTACTGTTCATTGTAAATTTGCTGAGATTGGGGCACCTGAGTGACTCATTCGGTGGGGCGTCTACCTTCCACTCAGATCATGATCCTAGGATCCTGGGATTCAGCCCCGCATCAGGCTCCCTACTCTGCGGGGAGCCTGCTTCTCCCTCTCCCTCTACCCCCCCCCCTTGCTCATTCTCTCTCTCTCTCTGTCTCTCTCAAATAAGTACATAAATGAATTTTAAAGCTAATGTCACAGACAAGGAATAGTCAAGTCCTATAACCCCTGTGGTCAGACTATATGGGTAGTCAGTGCTTAATGCAGAGCAGCAGAGAAACTAACATTTGCAGCCATATCTGGATATCTTTACAAACGCTGATTTACAGCTGGTAATAAATAGTCTGCTGTTCACGGGCAAACTCGCACTGAATTTCCTCTAGTTGTTCATGGATGGAGTGCGGGTCATAGAGGCGGTCCTCTTTATTACTCCTCGTCACGGTTCCTCTCGCACGCCTTTCTTTCTCCTGCGACTCTTTAGGTTTTGGAAGGATGTTGGTAAAACTGATCTGTCCTCTTCATCCTCCAGCCTCTCGGGTCGCCGTGCGTGACGCCCGGCCTCCCCCCTCCACCACGGCCAAGTTTGCTTTGTAAGCGGCAGAAAGCCACAGCCACGGCTCGGTCCGCTCCCGCTGCAGAGGGAGGACAGGGACATCGGTCGTGGAGAGGTGACTTACTCGGGACACCGCAGCAGACGTCAGGCCCTGAACCAGGAACGTGAACAAGGAAGGCGCACAGTCATCACACCTACCCCAGACAAGAGCCACCAGCGGAAGCCTTCCGACCTGCCCCTGAGGCTCCTCTGGAGGGTCTCTCGGGGCACCTGTGTGTGCCCGGCACCACACCCCTGGGGCGGGGCTCCCTCGACAGTGCCTCCCACTGGGCCCTTGACCCGCTGCACGCGCACGTCCCAGGGCCAAGCCCTGTCCTCACATCTCCTCACCCCCGCCAGGGGGCCCTTTCCATCCAGCCTCCCTGCAACTGTTAAAGAAAACCACGCCTTGCCTTCCACGTGGATGGACTAGTATAGACCAGCCAAAAGAAACGTCTTCGATTACGCTCCTTTAACTGGCGGGGTCATCTTGTTACTTAACTAAACAGAGTCTGGTTTCTGCACCCGCAAAGGGGGCTGATAAACCACTCGAAGGATTACAGGTTATGTGAGTGAAAATGCTTTGCAAAATATAAAGCATAAGATAAATTTTATTCTTGCATTGTCTCCCTCTCCCTGGCGATCCCTTTGGGGAAAACAACGGTTCCTTTAATCGATCCTAACGATACAGTAATTGATCACTGAGACTCGCATGTGGTTTGCTTTCATTTGGACCGGGGAGCCGGGCTTCGGATCCCGGATCCCGGATCCCGGCATCAGGGCCCCCAGCGGCTCCACTTCCTCCATCAGCTCCTCTTTACTCGGCAGCAAACGGTGAAGGCCCGGCAGGGGCCTCGGAAGGGCTCGCAGCCTGGCGTCCCTTGCTTCAGGCAGATCCCGCCACGGAGGTAGCAGGGTCTTTCAAAATTGAACGCCCTGATGCCGTCTGCAAAATGAAAAGGCGTTTGCATGAAGCTGAAGGCGTGGGGTGGGGGGGGAGGGATGCTGGCGTCCGCGCCGAGGGAAGCCCTGTCCCCAGCCCGACGCCCACAGCCCGCAGCTTGGCTCCAGAGCGTCCCTGCTCATTCCACCGCAAGGCATCACAGTCGTTGACAAACTGTCCTTCCCGACGAGCTGTTGTCACCTGGGCATTAACCGGAGGGGAAGCTGAGCCACCGCCGGATGCTCCTCACCAATCCCCCAGCCCCTGCCCCCCACACCCATCCCCGACCTCACAGGCCCAGCGGAAGAAAGCCTTGCCCAGCGAGACTCAAGGTCACCCCTGGGACAGGAGCGGCAAGCAGTCCCCAGGCGGTCAAGGTCACCCCTGGGACAGGATCGGCAATCAGTCCCCAGGCGGGGCCGGTGTTTGGGATCTTTGTCTCCAACAGGTGGGTCCTTGGATTGTCTCTAATCCTCTGGTTCATCCGCAGGGGGGGAGGGAGCAGAAGACGACTACCTAGGAGCCCTCTCCCCCAGGCCTTGTAAATCCCCTTCAAGGAATTTTTAACCTTGTCAGGAAGCTATTTTGGGTATCGGGACGGCCTCTGAGCAGCTTGGCTGGCACGTGGCTCTTGGACCGTGGAGGGCGCGGGGAAGGAGGCCGGGGCGGCTGGTATTTACCGGGCAGTACCTGGAAGATGACAACCGCAGCACCGAGGACCACGTGGAGGAGTCTCATTGCTGCAGAGCTGAGCTTCCCCACGGCCTGATGGTGAGAAGCAAGGGCACAGAGTCAGTAGCCCAAGACTTGGTGTCAGAGGAAGTCACAGCGGCCCAGGGCCTGGGGTCGCAATGAACTCGCCCTGCCCGAGGCCCCGCTCCTCTGTCGTGGGCCTTGTTCCTCTCTCAGCATGTGGGATCGAGGCCCGCATCGGGCTCTCTGCTCAGCAGGGAGCCTGCTTCCTCCTCTCTCTGCCTGCCTCTCTGCCTGCTTGTGATCTCTCTCTCTCTCTGTCAAATAAATAAATAAAATCTTTAAAAAAAAAAAAAGAAAAGAAAGAAAAGCTGACGGTGGATGATTGCGTCTCTCCAAGAACAAGGTTTCAGCTTCCGTGTTTTTGCCTTTTCTGAACATACCCTTTTTTATGTCCTTCCAAACATTTCTTCACCTGGATCCGGAACACTTCTTGTGACTTCATTCCTAATAGTTTACACTTTCTCTTTGTCTTTGAGTCACCTTTTTCTCACTTGGTATTTTATAACTGGTTCCCGTTTGCACAGAAAACGCTACTGATGACACACAATAGTTTTGTCCCTTGCCTCACTGGTTGGATTTTGATTGGTCTTCTTGTGGTGACTTCTCGATAGTTTTTCAAGCATAAAATCGTAAATCTGCAATAATTATGATGTAAGCCCCTTGATTCTGAGGTATGGACTCACCATTTTCCTCCTCTCATTGACTTGCATAGACTCACCATCACTGGAGCCTTCAGAGATCATCTCACCCAACCTGCTTGCCTAACAGAGGGACCAAGATATGCTCCCTGATTGCTCAACTACGGTCAAGATAATGTCACCGCCACGCCTGCAGGGGACGCCCCTCATTCGGCAGGACTCCTTCCCAGTCACCACAATGCAAATTTTGCCTTATTTCCCCCATTTTCTTCTTTCTTGTTTTTTGATTCCTCCCTCCCTAGGTCAAAGAGCAACTTCCTTAATCCCAAAAACCAAACAAGGTTTTTCAAAAATATATTTTAAAAGAAGGGTTTTGTTTTGTTTTGTTTTCAGATGCCTCAGGAGTTTCTTGTTACATCTTATTTCTTCCATGAAAACCTTTGATTTTTCTTCCAGGACTTGACTATGAATTTCAACTCATGCATTAAGCACAGGCTGTGGTTTCAGCCCAGATGTCCCTGAGGAATCAGAAACCAGGCTGTGTCCAGTGAAGGGAGTGAGAGGGTTTTAAGGACAACACTATCATTCAAGGCTTCGGTGACTCCTGGACTGAGTCCACCACGCTCTCGAGGTCCAGAGTTCACATGAATTAATTTATGTCAAGATTTCCATTTGACAAATGAAATCCAGAGAAAAATCCACTTTGGGGCTAGGAATTTGGGCTATTAATGTTTATAAGCTCTGAGAGAAATCTCTGGAAGATGTGGGGAAGGGAAGAAAAATTGTCAAAAAGACGGGGGATTGATATTTTGAAGGAAAGAAAGTAGAAATGAAGGGAGGGAGGAGGACAGGAAGAGAGAAAGAGATCGTGTGAATCTCATAAAAGTCTCCCTGAGCACTGGGGCAGTAAGGCCCCTGAGTCTACCCCCCAGGTAGGTGACTTCCAGAAGGGCAGGTCACGGAGCAGATGGCCCCGGGTCAGCGCTTCTCTGTTCTCTACAGAGAGAAAACAAAATACTGGCTGCTCTGTTCTCAGCCCACTCCCTGGCCTACGGGGGTCTGAGCTGACGAGCACCACCCCAAACAGACAGGTCTCCCCTAACGACCCTTCTCGGTCTCTCACTGGGAAAAGAGAACCATCTCCGTAATCATGAACCAGCTGCACGTCCTATTAGCTGTTGATCCATATGTCACCGAGGAGCCCACGAGATCTTGAAAACTCATGACTGGGTCTGTTTACTCTTTGTCTCCTCAGTGTTGAGAGCTTCAGTACGAACCAGACAGAGAACAACTTTAGCTTCAATAGGAATAGGTAACACTTTTCACCAAGCCACAGAAACCTGGAATTCACCTTTTTTCTCCCAGGCTAACCCATCACCTGTCTGCTGACATTTACCGGGCTCTCCTGAGCCTTCCCTTCTCTGCTCTGAAGAGCCTCTGACCCTCACTCCTCAGACAGGAGAAGTACTGCCCATCTCACTCCACTTGGCTAATGTCCTGTCTCTAAGGAGAATCCAAGCAGGCGGCCTTCCAAGCTCCCAATATTTTACCTTGGGTCCGTTTACATGAACTCCATCATCTTATACCTGTAGGTAGGTGGCGTTTGGTCTTCTACCACAGAGCTGTAAACCTGAGAATGAGCACCCGAGGTGCCCAGTGACGAGTAACAGGCATCGAGCCCTCCCCATGAACAAAGCCTTATGCCAGATGCTCTACATGATCCTTGCATCTCCTCCTCGAGGCAACCCTTAGAGACAGGTTCTCACCAGGACTCTGTTCTAGAGATGAGGCAACAGGGCCACACAGTGGCCAAGCAGGAACTGAACTCAACTTTGAGTCAAACCTATGCTGAGAGCCATCGTGAGAATTCACTTCATGCAGCCTAGACTCTTCCACAGATGTAGCTCAGGTGTCCCAAGAACATCGCAGAAAATAAGTGGGACATTCAGATTTGGGATGGCTCTGCCTCTGACTTCCGAGTGCTGTCGCCTCGATCCGTCATCTACGAAATCACAGAAGTGGGGCAGGTGACATCCCAAAACCCCCTCCTCCCTTCTGAGATTGGCGGTTCTAGGCACTTCTGAGAGGGGTGTGTGGACCCAGGGGAAAAGAGTGAAGTGTGAGAGGGAAGTTCTTGCCCGTGGATGGGACCTTCTGCCTGAGAACGAGGGAACTTGGCCTTGAACACACCTCCCTGTCCCAGAACCTCCCCAGTCTGCTCCGTGCCGAGCACTCACTCACCTCCTCTCTCTCCTGTGGGCAGCCGGGCACCTTCCTCAGGCTCTTCTTCATTCTCTAGCGCTCGTTCCTGGAGGTGCCCCTAATGGTCTGCCCTTGTTCTCATCACACTGCGCTAGTGAACCAGAGAAACCACTGAGTGGGTCATTTCCAGAGGAGCGGCACGCTCCTGGCGGGGAGCCAAGGGCTGGCAACAGGTGCTCCTATTAGCGTCGGGGAATGTAGTTTTCCCTAGGGAGGCCTCAGCTAAGCAGCAGAAGTTTCAGGGGACAGGAGCCCACGGAGGTGCCAGAAGACACAGCGTGTCCCTGGGAGAGTTACGTGCCTGCTCCCAGAGCTGAGCACGCACCCTCATGTAGGAGGCCTGAAGGGTTCCAGGGCCAGAGTGCTCCTCAGAGAGCACGTCGAAAGAAGGGAAATGGAGACCGTGAGATCTAGGAGACGTGGAGCAGATGAGAAGATGGAGAAAATACACTTGTGTGAAGTTGTGGGACTTCAGTAGAGCTAAGACTGTCAGCAAACAGGCAATGTAAGATCTCTGTGCAGCAGGGAGTAAATCGAAGGGAAATAGTGGAACACCCCAGGAGCCAAAGGAAATAAAATAAGCCCCGGGAGACAGATATTGAAACAAAGCATCACACTACGGCTAGACCAGAGCTCTAGCCAGGGAGGGAGCGTTGAAGCAGGAGGGCCCCGGGGAGGCCAGTGAGCCCAGCCGCCTGAGAGCTGTGCTGAGTGCTGCTCCCTTCCGTGGCTTGGTCGAGCACACTTGAAATAAATGGACAGAACAGTTGGGTTGAAAACCACAGAGATTATTTGGGAATATTATGAAAAAGTGCTCAGAAGGGGTGCCTGGGTGGCTCAGTCGGCTCGGCTCATGGTGTTGGGGTTCTGGGATCGAGCCCCGTGTCGGGCTCCCTGCTCGGTGGGAAGTCTGCTTCTCTCTCTCCCTCGGCCCCTCTCCCCACCCATGTTCTTGCTCACCCTCCTCTCTCTTGCTCTCTCAAATAAAGAAGATAAAGTCTTAAAAAAAATAAGGATGCTCATAAAAGAAAATAAATCATGACTGAGTCAAGTTTGGATTCACCAAGACAAATAGTGGAGTCAGAATACCTGGGCTGTGCTCCAAGGACACCCCCTGAGCAGGTAGCTTCTCGGTTGTGGGCCTTAGTGTGTCATCTGGAAAAAGAGGAGACAGAATTGGGATGTCTGGGCCTGTTCACGGAAGTAGCCCAGCAGTCAAGTGAGAGGAATTACGGAGACAAAAGTCAGTCAGGTGGGCGCGACCTGCCCTCACCTGATTCTCCATTCCCACCTCTCTCCTCGCCCCATTTCCAAGGACACGGTATGCTCAGCTCAGCACCATTCCTCAGGAAAAGCAGTCGCTCTGCTCCTGCAATTTGCCAGTTACTTACCCAGAACCAGGGCACAAAATGAACAACAGACGATCTCAGAACGTGAGGGGCCTTGGGCTTGATTAAATAAATCAATTCTGTAACAGTTCATGGCTGTAAAGTGCCATAAGCCCAAGGGATCTTACCGGAAGGAGCAGTCCTTGCTCTTTCTGTGTGCTGGGAGCGGGGAGAGACTGGGGAATGTCTGCTAGGGAGGAGACACTTGATCTATGTCCTAAGAGAGGAGTTGACACTTAGGAGGCAGGCACTGTGGTGAAGCTAGACCAGGAGAGCGGAGGATCGTGGGCCAAGATCAGTGTGAATTTGGGAAAGCAGAAGTGTGTCCTTTGGCCAAGGCACAGGAAAAAGGAAGTATTACGGGATATATAGAATCAGATCTTGGATGGTTGAATTTGTCCTGTAAGCAAAGAGAAGATGTTGAAGGATTTTAGACAAGATGACATTGTCAGATGTGCAATGTAGAAATAACTTGGTGGTAGGATATAAGATGGATTCAGGAAGTCCAGGTAAAGGACAATTACCAAGCAGCAACTTCTTTTTAAAGTGGGAAAGTAAAGATGGGGATTCTCTCCCTCTTCTCTCAGGACCCTCCCAAAAGTGAAAAAAGGAAAGAAGGAAGGAAGGAAGAAAGGGGGAAGAGAAAGAGAGAGGAAAGAAAAGGAAAAGAAAAGAAAAGAAAGAAGGAAGAAAGGGGAAAGAAGAAATAAAGACGTAAACGATGTAAACTTCATTATCTGTACAACTAGCAGATATCTATTACTCCAATGCTGCCAGAGCAGAGTTGTGCAAAATCATGCCTTCACCCTAAAGGACAAACAACAGTCCCTCATCCGAAATGGTGGGATCAGGTGAGTGAGTGGGTAGCAGGAGAGTCTCTGAGCCCAGACGGCACCACATTCCTAGGAGTTGGAAGGACGTACTGAATAAGCAATCGCACGAGAGCCCGTCATTGTAGGAAGCAGTCTGGTCACAAGGCAACAGTACTGAGTCTGGTTATGAGAAGGAAGATGGCATGTGGTGTGTCACCCTGCTGATCAGCCATGGAAAGACTGTATTGATCTCTAGAATCCTGGCTCATGGGGAGGATTCCCAGCAGCCTGAAACCCACTTCTGTCCACTCCCTCCCTACTAAAACTCCTTAAAAACAAATTTTCCAGGGATATTTCACCTGGACAAAGATGAGTCATCACCAAACAGACACCAAACAGAATCTCTCCAAAGGCATTACCCAAAAACATGTTTTTAAGTGATGTAGGAACAGGAGAAACAATTGGTAGAACAGAAACCCCCAGCTGAAAATATTGCAATGAAATGGACAAAATTTCTGACCGAACACAACACCCTAAGTTGACAAAGATGACAACGCCAAGTACTTGTTTTGAAACAGAGAAAAGAGTGGGTAAAATGTAATGGGAATACATCAGAGTTCACGTGGGGGAGCAGAAGGAATGAGAGACACGGCCAACAGAAGAGAGTCACCATTCACAGCATCAGTGTCTCTAAGAAATCATCGAGAAAGCTTTAAAGATAAAATTTTAAAAAAAGATTTTCAGGTGATAAGAAGACAATCAAGAACAAGTTCTATCTTAATACCTCCATAAAATTTCTGGATTTTTCATGTAAAGCATCTTCAGAACGGCAAGGCAAGACAAGACATTCAAGTTGCTGATATTATCAGGAAGGTCCAGACTTGTGCGAAGTAGCCTTCAACGCTAGGAGATAATGAGCAGTGCCAGCAAAGCCCTCGAGAACAAGAAATGTGAGCCCATAAATTCTTTTACTCCAACATTCTCTCCATTATAAAGAGTATAATCCATTATACTCCAACTGTCTCTCCATTATAAAGGCGATGACATTTTTCAACACAAGGACCCAAGGAGTCCAGCTCCAGTGAGGAGCTCTCCTTGGGCAAGCGTGCTGGGGTGCTGACTGCCAAGAACGATTTGCTGTAGGATACAGGTGTTGGGAGGGAATGTGGAGCTGGTGGAAGGCTGGAGCTAGTGAGGAGCATGGAGTGATGATGGTTGCAGAACCCAGAGCAAACATCATGGAGATGAAATGTGGGCTTCTACCAGCCAACGATGGGAAGGAAGGGGAGAAAATGCCACCGATGCTGTCCCCCTCTGCTTCTATAGATGGAAATCGGAAGAAATCATTTAAACATGATAAATCAATGAACACGTACCGAAGTAAAAGAAAAGTGATATTCTCGACTAAAAGGGGGTAGTGAAGGGGAGTGGGGAGGAAGCAAACATTGCTAATTAGGTCACTGGGCACTACAGGAAACCGACGGAGAAAGAGGTCAACTGATTCCTTTAAAATTACAGTGGAGAAGATACTATTTAAGATATCAACACAGAAAATGTTTAGAAACTGAAAAACGGATGTGTAAGAAATAGGTAAATAAAACTTATAAAATTCAGTGAGGACCAAAATAAGATGTTAACACATACAAAGGGATACCACATTCAGGGACTGAGGCGTCCAAAATCATCGGAAGTCAAATTTTCTTAAACCTGTCGTCTAGCTAGCTAGCTTCCTACCTCACAAACCCAATAAAGGAAACCGAAAGGATTTGTATGCACTGGGAAAGCGGATTCAGTCAGAGTAAATCCAAAATCTTCACACAAACAACTCTGGCGTGGCTCCGCTCACCTTCTCGGCCGCCTCGTGGCCGCTCCCGCCCCAGGGCCTTGGCA
Organism: Ailurus styani; assembly: GCA_002007465.1. Taxonomy (NCBI): domain Eukaryota; kingdom Metazoa; phylum Chordata; class Mammalia; order Carnivora; family Ailuridae; genus Ailurus; species Ailurus styani. The sequence continues at coordinate 3,111,169 of LNAC01000093.1, read as the reverse complement.
CCACCCTGGGCCTGGAACGCCTCTCCCCCCCAAGTGCCCAGCCCCCGCCCGACCCCTGTCGCACCGCTCCGGTTCTCACTGTCTCCCGGTTTCACGGCCTACCAGCTGCCTGCCTCCATTTTCCAGAGCTGTCCTAACAAACCACCACAGACCAGGGACTTCAACAGTAGGGGTTTCTTTCTCACGGGGAGGTTAGAAATGGAAAACGGCGGTGTCACAGGACTGGTTTCTCGTGAGGCCGCTCTCCCGGTCTCGCAGATGGCTGCCCTCTCGCCGTGTCCTCCGTGGCCTTCCCTCTGTGTGGTGCTTCGCCTCCCGTGTCCGCCTTTCCGCCTGTCACACTGGGTCAGACCCACTCTCGTGGCCTCGTTTCAGCCGAACCACCTCCGCAAAGGGCCCCTCTCCAAATGCAGCCACATTCCGAGGTCCTGGGGGTTAGGACTTCAGCAGAGGCCTTCTGGGGGACCCCACTCACCCCGTGACACTATTCCAGAATTCTGTCATCCGTGTGTTTGTTCCTGTCTCTCTCTCTCCCCCACACCGTGTAAGCCCTGCGCTGACGGGGATTTTTTTTTTTTTTAGATTTTATTTATTTATTTGAGAGAGACAGAGTGAGAGAGAGCATGAGAGGGGAGAAGGTCAGAGGGAGAGGCAGACTCCCTGTGGAGCTGGGAGCCCGATGCGGGACTCGATCCCAGGACTCCGGGATCATGACCTGAGCCGAAGGCAGATGCTTAAGCAGCTGAGCCACCCAGGCGCCCCCTGACAGGGATTTTCGTCCAGTTTGTTCTCTGCTTATTCCCAGTGCTTGGAACTGTGCTTGTTCTATTGAAGAAACTAGAAACTCAGGACACATTTGTTGAAGGGACATAGGATTCCTTTTGAGAGTCCACAGTCTCTCATGGTTCGTCTTCCCCTCTGATTTCCCCCAATTCACTTTTCCTTTCCTTCTCCTCATGTCCTCCATGTTATTCCTTACGTTCCACAAGTAAGTGAAACCATATGATAATTGACTTTCTCTGCTTGACTTATTTCACTCAGCATTATATCCTCCAGACCCGTCCATGTTGATACAAAAGTTGGGTATTCATCCTTTCTGATGGCTGCATAATATTCCATTGTGTATATGGACCACATCCCCTTTATTCATTTGTCTGTTGAAGGGCATCTCGGCTCTTTCCAGTTTAGCGATTGTGGACATGGCTGGGTAAATGCCCAGTAGGGCAATCCAGTGGAGAGGCAGGGTGTTCTTCTGACATCCTGCCTGGGAACTCTAGCCCCGCACGTGACCGTTAGCAGCCTCCTTCTGCACCCCTGGGAAGCTGGGAGTCAGACCCCAGGAGAAAGCGAAGCAGACATGTCAGAAGTGGTTCCGTGAGCATCACCGCAGCCCGACCAGACCCTCGATCTCCCCAACACACCTCGGGGTTTGTAATGATTCATTTTCCCCTTCGGGGTGCCACGGATGTTCACGTCTATAAGGCCCCCCCGTGTGGGCATGCCCACGGTTGCATTCCCATGTGGCCCACACGCCACCTTCTCCAGCCTTCTCTGGCGGGGAGCCTCGGCCTCGCACCTTGCCTTTTACTTCTCTTCTCAATCCTTCCTCCAAGGCCAGGCCTGAGTGGGGAGAGGGGAGGGTCCCCTTCCCTTCAGGACACCGCAGAGGGACAGAGCCCCCGGACGAGACTGAACTCGATGCATCCGCCCTGGAGAAGGCCACACTTCCCCAGGGCATAGAATTATGCTAGACACTAAACCGAACAAACAACCACACAACGCTGCCTGTTACACCGAAGGCCAGAGCGGGGAGAGAAGAGGGACAGGAGAAAGAATCTCGTGGTCTCGTCGGTTATAGACGAGGAAGATTTGACTCTCTGAAGCTAGGGGCCCCCCTGGAAAATGAGTCTTCCTGCCCGACAGACTCTGCACTTTCTGAAGCCAGATAATGCACGTAAATATTTATTATATATATTCATGCATATATTTACATATATTGTATATAGTACATGTATTTTAGAGACCGACAGATAGAAACAATGTGGACAAAGCCGAGTTGGTTTAAATGATAACTTGTCAGAAACAAATAATCCCAGTCCCCGGTTTATCTCGTCTTGGTAATCTTGGTGTACTACTGACTAGTTTTATAGTTTTATCTGGGTTTTAGCCATTTTTGTCCGTTTTCAGAATTCTAAGGTGTTCTCCTCTTTTCTCTTTCTCTTTGCTCTTTCATTTCGTTCATTCTTCATTTCTTTCAGTCTTCCCTGTGCTAGCTGTGATAACAGCAAATTTTTTTAAAAGGATACAAACCAAGCATCCACAGAAAGAAAATGCAACAGATAAATCGTCACTGGTCCCAAAATAGCATAAATAGCAAGATGTCATTTTACTGAAATATAATAAATATATACAGAACAGGGTCCAGAAGCATATTCATGAAATAGTATAAGTAGTAAAAGTAAATACTCATCCTAAGGTTATAGGTGGTTCTCGGGATCCTCTTGTCATCTGTATTTTCAGATTTTTTTCCTATGTTAAGCACAAATTGATTTTGTGATGAGAAAAAAACAAAAACAAAAAACAGGGGCCATAAAATGGCACACAGGAAAAATGAAAAGAAGGATCTGGGCTATCTCCAGGGTATGTTTCATATCTGAAACCCAGCTGGGTCGGCTCTGCCTACGCAGGCAGTATTTGCGTAGATTTTTCCATTTTAAAAATTGGTAACAGAAAGAACATTTCGAATAGTCAATTCCAAGGGTTTCTGCCAAGTAAACTGGACATAACATTTATCCTTCTCTGTAATGTGCTTTCTAAATCTCTCTAAAGCAGGGGGGCTTCTTGGGGGCTTCTTGGCTTCAGAGGAAGCCCAGGGAGCTGGGCTGTAGGGAAAGTGGGTGTGGGAAGGGACACAGAGGACGAGGGAGGCCCCCTGCTGCTTTGAAAGGAGCCGTGTTCAGGCAAGTTTGCTCTGGGTGCCTGCTGCGTGAATCCCAAGCTTGGGACGCCCTCCAGCTCCTGCAGCGGTAGACAACACACGCCCCACACGGCCAGTGCCCTCCAGCTCCTGCAGCGGTAGACAACACACGCCCCACACGGCCAGTGCTGAGGCTGAATGAGACCAGTCATCCAGAGTCGTCAACCAGGGCACGTGGTCGGATGCGCCCGGGGTGTTATACGCAACTAATGAATCGTCGAACCCTACATCGAAAACTCATGATGTACTCTCTGTTGGCTAATTGGACTTAATAAAAACAAATAAATAAACAAAAAGAAAAAATAAATAAATAAAAGTAAAGTCGTCAGCACATTGCCTAGAACCCAGTGTTAAATAATAGCTATTGTGAGTGGGGGCAAACACTGCCCTCTAGCACTATTTGTTTTGACCCAGGGGTTATTTCAACCCACGCTTCCTTCCCAGCACTTTGTTTTCAGACGCGTTAGCATCTCTGTAATTTTTTATTGTTTTTTTTACAATGATTCAGCTTAATTCTGGGGATGGTGGGGAGGAGGGGAGTTCAAAATGATTCCTGCTTCTTTAAAAAGTAAAAAGGTTCAGAGAATAAGAAAAAAGCGTAAGTGACGTGAAAACCCTGTTAAATGTTTAACATCTTTCCAGACACGGAGTGTCCTTACACATTTCCTCAGTGGTATCACAGAGCAAATGCTAATCACCACCTGCTTTATTCATTCAAGAACCAGGCAAGGACAATTCTCTATGACAATAGGTAAACATATGCCTATGCATTTAGATACATTACCATGGCTCTGGCTGCCAGAAATTGCACCCTCGGAATATATCATGGTTTATTTAGTAAATTTCCTGATACCCACATTTACATTGATTCCAACTTTCTACTGTTAGGAGAAATAACATGATGAAAATTTGGACATATTTGTTGTGAACTGTCCAGTTAACTCTTTTGGATGTATTTCTAGAATTGGTATTGCTAAGCCAAAAAGTATATATATATATGTATATAGTCAAATGATCCATAGGAAAATCTGCATGAGCTCACAGTCCCACCAAGAGACCATTAAATTTTCCCTTTCTCCATGTTCCCCCCAAAACTAGGTCTTGCCAAACTGTTCCAACTTAGCCAGTCTAAATCTACAGATGCTGTAAATTTTTTCTAAAAATCAAATATTTATATATTTCTGTGTGTATGTGTAGCCTCTTTCCATACACAGAAAAAGATCCCAGTCACAGTAGCAACTAAAACCTCAAAGTAAGCTATGACACCACATGTAACCACAACGAAATCCATAAAACACCTAGAAAAATCATAAAATACATCTGCATAAGCTAGATGGAGAAAAGGATACAACTATTCTCCAGAGAATCAAGAATACTTCCACATCAGGTGTGCAATTTCCTTGATGTTAAAGAGACATTATTATAAGCTGCCTATTCTCTGAATGAACATATAAATTTAATTCAATTCAATCAAAATCCTAATGAACTTGATAAAAACAGATTAAACATCATTTCTTTAGTTCACTGGGAACTATATAAACATCTGACCCTAGTCAGGAGCACAACTAAAAAGGAGAGCGATGAGATTTGTCCCCATATATTTTAAAATAGCTACAGTAGAGAAGTTGAACAGTGAGGAACAGTGCAGAAAGAGGCATGCTAGTTCAACTAAAAGGAATAGAAACTGAACCATGTAGCTATGAGAATTTAGCATTTTAAAGGAAGGGGGCAACTGCAGACATGTTCATCACTAGTTTAAGGAAACAGGGTAACCATGTGATGGGGAAAAACAAAATGTGATCTCCAATGCATTCCTTATTTCAAAGTGTACTCTATTCCAGGGGTTCAAATATAAAGAGGAAGTCAATTAAAATACATTTGTGATTTTGATATAATGTAGAATGTTCTAAGAATGTCACAAACATCAGGAACCACAGAAACAGAGAATTTGGACAATGTAAAATTTCAAAAACTCCTTTATAGCACATTTAAGCAGATTTTAAGCTGCTCCGCCTGAAGCAAGTGTTGTCTATAAGCACAGTCACGAAGAAGGAAACAGAAAAACATGCAGAACAGACATAAGAACTCAGAAAAGCGAGTATTGTGAGACTATTTTTACTCCTTTGGCTGAATTTCCAAAGGACACAGGGACACAGAACCCTATGCATCAATAGAGCAATAATGTATAATCACAACGAATTATTTAACTGTGCAAGAAAAAGTTGAATTAGCACAGTGGGGTATCTATTTAAGAAGAGACTGAAATGCACTGTAACCTGTCCAGGAATTTCCCATACTAAAATATTTCCGGTAACTCTTTGAAACTTAGTTCTTAGGGAAAGACTTTCATCTATCCAAAAATCTTTGACATCCCAAATAATTATCCCTTAAGGTTTTTGGAAAACCCAAACAAACACGAATAGTGGATCAACCAAGAGCAGAGACAATAGCTCTTTTTTCTGTTGTTATCATTCTTAGCGCGACCCAGAAGTCTGGCATTTCAGTAAAGATGTGTTTCTGAAGTTATGTGAATTTTGTTGAACTTCCCAAGCTCCAGGTCAATATCTAGAGCCCATGCGAGACTTCTGTTAGCAAGTGTTGCTTATGGTCCTGTCAGATAGGAAAGTGACAAGTGTCATCTCTACAATGTAGGACATCTGTATCAGCAGCCCTGCCACCTGCACCATAATGCGTCTCTAATGAGCCCTGCCTTTCCATGCTGGATCTGAGTAAGATTCCCAGAAGCTGGCTCAGCCCTTCTGCCGGGGACCGTGAGCAGGATGGTGGGGGCATTCCCGAGCCGGAGTGGGAAGACCACAAAAGTCACCTAAAAATGATGCCTCGTGCTCCATGGCTGCATCTGGATCCCCGAACTGAGCCGAGAACCTCACCACCATTATCTCTTTCCATCCTCAAACGGTCCTGCGAAGGAACCATCACTGTCCTATAAGAACTCTTACCGGTATCCCTCTTTTGAGAACTTGGAAACAGAGAAACAGAAAGGTGAAGTGGCTTGTCCGGGGTCTCAAAGTTAGCCCACGGCAGAGCCAGACTGCACACGCACACTGCTGGGATTCTGACCGTGTCACTCACCTGCCCGACCCCATGATGGACCTGGCGGGTCGGCCCCCCTCTCTGAGCCTCAGTAGGGTTATGGGATAACCTCTGGGGTCTTCTCAAGCCCCCAGGAGCAGTCCACACTCTGCTCAGCGACTTGTCACAGGGGTCTGCGGATGGGACGCAGGAAGCCAGGAAGGATCAGGGAGAAGGTCCCCCACCGCCCACCTACACCCGGTTTAGATGCAAGCAAGACTGTTCCGATCCACGCAGGGACAAATCCTTCTACTCGCTGCTGCGTCTTCGCTTGGAGGCAGAAGGAGGCTACGACACAAAGAAGCAGACTGGGGAAAAAAACGAGAAAAGTGCTCGCCTTCCAGCTTGCAGTCAGTCTGCAGGCCGGCCGGGCCCTGACTCAGTCTCACCCAGAAGAGCTCGTTTGCAGAGTGTCCTCGGAATTAGTGCTGCCCTTGGTCTACCCAGGTGAGACTCGGCTGGCACAGGAGCAGTGCAGAGATAGCGTTCTGGCCAGATGTGAGCACAGTTTCCCCCGGGCAGGACCAGGGAACCAGGCGGCAGATGACAACCCCTGAGGACTTCTAACCACCTGCCAAAGCTTCTCCCGGCTCCACAGTGCCTTTGAATGTGACTTTTTAAAAAAAAGATTATTTATTTATTTATTTATTTGACAGAGAGAGAGAGAGAGAGAGATCACAAGTAGGCAGAGAGGCAGGCAGAGAGAGAGGAGGAAGCAGGCTCCCCACTGAGCAGGGAGCCCGATGCGGGCCTCGATCCCAGGACCCTGAGATCATGACCTGAGCCGAAGGCAGAGGCTTTAATCCACTGAGCCACCCAGGCGCTCCAGAATATGAAATTCTTAACCCCAAAGTCCACACAAGGCATTCAGGCACTGATCAAATGTCATCAAATGCCTGTCTTTGGTAACACGTCTTATCCCCTGGGTGCTCTTTTTCCAACGTCAGGTGCTAAAGATGGTCCACTTTGGAATGACCTCCACATTTGTACCTTCAGCTCCCCCCCCCCGCCCCCAGACTCGAGCACCTCTTTTTTGGATACAGTGCCTGCAATCTCACTCCTCGGGTCCAGAACTGAAGTCGTGACCCCGCGCCCCCCCGACCAGCTGGCCCCTCCGCTGGGGGCCGCATCTCAGGGCCGGAGGCCGCCACTCCCGCCGCCGGGCGCGGCCAAACGCATTTTTCTACTTCCTCTCATCCCACGATCTCCACTGGCAAATGCTGGCGCTTCTCCCTTCAAAATGAACCCCGAACTGCACCTCCTGTTGCCACCACCACTTCTCACCCAGGCCGTGTCACAATCACCGTGACTGCTCTCGCAGCGGACCCCTGGGGCCACCGCCGTCCCGTTTCCCACTCAGCAGGCACAGGGACGTATGTCACTTCCCTCCTCAAAACGTTGAATCGGTTTCCCGTCCCACTTAAAATCTCAAGTACTTACCACGATCTGCAGGGACTGCGGACGGCTCGTAGTGACCTGTGTCCTCACCTCCCGCCTCTCTGCCTCAAGTCCTCTGTTCCAGCCACACCCCGGCCGCCCAGCCTTCCCGCAGGAAGCTCTTAGGGGCTGCACTGTGCTCCTCCCGAATTCCTATGTTGAAGTCCTAACCCCCAGTACCTCATCACGTGGCTACTTAGAGTCTTTGAAGAGGGAATGAAGTTAAAATGAGGCCATCGGTGTGGGTGCTGATCCAATCTGACTAGGTCCTTCTAGGAGGAGATTAAGACCCTGAGCCATCCCGAAGGATGAGAGTTTGAAGATTCGGAGGGAAGACAGCCGTCTACAAACCAAGGAGAGAGACCAGGAATAGATCCTTCCCTCAGTGGCCTCGGAAGGAAACAACGCTGCCAACACCGTGACCCCAGACTTCCACCAGAACTACAAGAAAATAAATCTCTGGTTTTTGAGACCCTCAGTCTCTGGGACTGTGTTATGCAGTTCTGCCAGCTAATACAGAAGCCATCACTCAGGGGCCCTCTGCTCAGAGCCCTGGCCCTGGCTTTGGACAAGAGCAGATTCTTCAGCAAGAGTCTGTCGTCCAACAGTGTATGTGATGTGAAGGGGTGGTGCTGTTTAAAGGCGCCTTCTTCCCAGGGCTCATGAAGCAAGTCAACACCACTACCATAGTCTCTCCTGAAAATCCTTGCAGGGAAGGGTGCCTTGCCTCCATCCCTCCTACCCCCCAAATGCTTCTTGTAAGTTCTATAGTGAGAGACAAACATTATTTAAGTCTTTGATCCAGAGACAGCCCTGAGCTGGGCCACAGAGCACCACGGTGCTCATGAGACAAACTTCCAAACTATGTGGTAGAGTCAGTCCCTTGCAGATGGGGAGGCTGGGACAGATCCCGGAACTATGGGGAGAGAAGATGACCAGGAAGCAGCCATGGCTTGGACTGGAGGTGAGACAGAGAAGGAGACGGTGACCCCATCCAGGCGGTGGTCACGTCCTGTATCAGCCCGGGGCTTCAGGGAGGCAGGAGGATTTGGAGGTAAGAGGCTGGTTTGGGTTTGGGCATGCTGTGAGAGCAGCCTGTGGACAAGGTATAAGTCACTAGTAGGGTTGGAAAGAAGGGCCTGGGACTCTGCCGACAGGACGGGACTTTGCTGGAGTCCCTGGACTGTACTGGGTGCTGAAATTCATGTATCTCATGCTGCGGATGAAGGACTCCTGTCCTTGGCCACCTGTGCCCAGTGGCATCCCCTGAAACTCCCCCTCTCCCGACCTGCCAGCCAGCTATTCATTTACCAAGTTCTCTGTGTGCTGACTTCAATTCATGGGACCCTAAGCACCCCGTGCACGCACACACGGCATTCGGTGTCCTATCCTCTGTTTATGTCCTTCGGGATGCTCGGCAAGTGGCTGAAACGGTCCCGTTTGTGCAGTTCCTTGCTTACAGTCTTTCTTCCACGGGCTCCAAGCTCCCTGAGGGCAGGGGCTGGGGTTCTAGCCGTGCTGGTCTGCACGAGCACAGGGGCATCTGGGTGGCTCAGTCAGTTACGCATCTGCTCAGGTCATGATCCCGGGGTCCTGGGATCTGAGACCCCTGTGTCGTGCTCCCTGCTTAGCAGGGAGCCTGCTTCTCCCTCTCCCCCGTCCCTACCCCTGCTTGTGCTCTCTCTGTTTCTCAAGTAAATCAACAAAATCTTAAAAATAAAATAAAATAAAATAAAACAAAACAAAACAGTGAGCAGAATGGCATTCTGTGCGAGGGGCCCCCATCCTACAGTGCAGCCGAGCGGATGGCCCTGTTCGGGGCTCACAGCCCAGCTCCTCGCATGTCCTTTCCTGCGTGAACTGGAACAGATCGCTTCATCTCGGTGCCTCTGCCGCCCTCCTTGTAACAGGGCATAAAAATAGTACTCATCACTGTTAACAGTCGTGCCACATTAACACCAGGTCGCAGGTGCTGGGAGGGGCTGCGGAGGGCTGGCGACGCCAGCTGTGTGCCTCGGCCCGCTGCTCGCAGCGCGCGGAAACCCCGCAAAGCCCATTGCCCTTTCAGCCAGAATCCGACGCCTCCGTCCCCCGCGGGTCTCCCTGCTCCCTCGGCCTTCGGGAGCGGAACGGGACTGGCCTGTCCCCGCGGCCCCCCCGGAACCTCTGAGACCAGCCTCAGCCCACGGCAAGGGGGCCCCGGAGACGGCCGCTCTCCCGCTCATGCCGCAGAGGCCCCTGCCCCGGCCCTCGTCCCGCTCTTCCCGGAGCAGAGTGTCCACAAGCCGCGGCCGGACCCTCGGCTCCAACCCTTCCGAAGCCAGAGAATCGTTGGCAAAGGAACAGTCACTTTATAGCTGTGCTTTAAAATGCAGGTGTCATTATTCTGTGGACACGGTAAGGCCGACAGGTCAGATGACTGCCATTGTCAGCAGAGATTACTAGTCGCGGTTCTCAAAGGGAGGGGGGCACAGTGCGCCGTGGGGAGCCCGTGGGTCGGGCAGGAGGCAGAGGGACCGAGGAAGAGCACGACAAGAGACTTTAGGGCACTTTCTACAGGAAGGAACAAGGGAGGCAGGGGAGGTGCGTTTCAGACTGGGGCTCTGGGGCCTGCGGGCTGCCCCTCGTTGCTTGGCACCTGTCCTGGGGCGACGAGGGCAGGCGGGCAGTGGCCCGGAGTCTGAGAGTCCACGGAGGCGGTGGTCGGGGTGTGGGCTGGTATTGGCTGGTTGGCACCCGAAAGCATTTGGGGTCGTTAACTGTCTCCAGGAATCCGCTCACCCTGGGGGGGCAGGTCCTCCAGGGCCCCCCAGGCCCCGGTGCCAAAGCCCCAGAACGCAGGAACTGGAGAGCATGGTTTTCACCACCCCGGGTATGACGCGGAAAGCACTGTCCCTCCTCCTCGGCGGCTCCCTGGCCTCGTGGGGCGGCACAGCCTCCCCTCCATCCCAGACCCCGTGTTCCGGGTGCACAACCAGCCCTGAACTTCTCGGTGCCATCCGGGCCATGCCTTGGACTCCCGGCTCACCCCCAGCCACGACACGCGTGATCCGAGCCCAGTAAATGATTAAGTCCTTCTTTGTTCTCAGTGTTGACTCAAGGAAGTGTATCCAGTCCCTGCCCCGGGCCAAGCACTGGGTCGGTCACTGGCGCCTTCCTCCTCACCCCTGCGAGTAGCCAGGACACAGGGTTCCAGCCTCCCAGAGGCCCCATGCCCACCGTGACAGCGAAGGTCACGGGGAAATGTTATTTAAAAACGAACCACGATAGAAAGCTCTGGGAGTTGCTAGTTCAGAACGATTGCTATTAAAATACAGGAACACACCTATTGGGGTACAAAGCCTGGGGTCTTTGCCCTGCTAGGAGCTTCTCCTGACCTCACGGCCAGATCACGAGCAGAAATAGCCAGAGAGGATCAGAGAGGAAGCAAGGCAACTTAAGGGCTCGGCAGAGACGTCCCGAGTCTTGGCAGCACCATGGGTTACACAGGTGAACGCATTTGTCAAAACTCACCCAGCTGAATGCTCAGGATCTGTGCTTTTCTTGTTATGCAAATTCTGCTTCAGTTAAAAGCTGTCAAAAGCAAAATATAAGCCTTGTCAAAACTCTGGTATGTCTAGAAATTAAAAATGAATAAACAGAGCGGGGGAGGAGGCAGGTCAAGGATCACTTCTGTTTGACTTCTGGCCGAATTTGCCGGGGAGTTAAATGACTTGCTAAAGTGGAAGACACGGGCTGCAGCGGGCCCAGCGGGGACGCTCCTGTTAGGACCCCCGCCTTTCTCGGGCCGGATGTGGATGCGGCTGACTCAGCGCAGGTGTGCTCTCTCCATCCCTGCTCAGGGTAATGCGCAGCAGCAACCCGGCGCTCTCCCCTGCCTCATGTCACGTCCTTCTCTGCACAAACCCGAGGGGGAAAGAGCCCCAGCGCCGCTTCTGAGACCACAGTGAGGGAAAATCAGGTCTCTCGAAGCGCGGCTGCCAGCGGCTGTGGGGTTTCTCGTGCTTCCTGCACACCCACCTTCTCGGGGCACCGACCCCCCACCTAAGGCAGATGGGAGGAATGCACGGGGGACACGGGCTGTGTGCTGACTCACCGGGACCAGGGTCTCTCCCTGCTCCTTGCTCCATGATCACTCGCACATCACTCTCCCTTCCAGGACAAGACGGGCCAAGGGGAGGCTACGGGAAGGGAGGGACAGACGGAGGGAAGGGGGAAGCAAGAGCAAGGAAAACCTGTTTTGCCCCACGTACATCACTGCGTGTTTGAAATAATAAGAGGGGGCGCCTGGACGGCTCAGTCGGTTGAGTGTCCAACTCTTGATCCCAGCTCAGGTCTTGATCTCAGGGTCGTGAGTTCAAGCCCCACGCTGGGCTCCTCCCCGGGTGTGGAGCCTACTTAAAACAATAACTAGGGGCACCTGGGTGACTCAGTCGGTTAAGCATCTGCCTTCCACTCAGGGCATGATCTCAGGGTCCTGGGATCGAGTCCCACATCAGCCTCCTTTTGCTCAGTGGGGAGACTTCTTCTCCCTCTGCCTCTGCCTCTCCCCCCTGCTTGTTGTCCTTCTCTCTCAAATAAATAAATAAAACCTTAAAAAATAGTAAATAAATAAAATGAAATAAAATAATAAAAACTCAAGGATTCTCCAAGGGATCTTCAGCAGGGACTAAAACAGCCTCGGTCAACCAGAGATGTGCATATGAGAGTGAGGAAAATTGCTTATATATGCATACTCAAGGTTATAGTATTATCTATATTTGACGGATGGAAAAAAAATTACTTCTGTTTTTATAGTACAACCTTCAAGGAAGTTTGGACCAAATCTTGGCTGATGAAAATATGCAGCAAATTCAGTGAGTCCCAAGAATCACTGGGTGGAAGACGGGAGGATGTAAGGATGTAAGTGTGGGGTTTTCATGTTTATCAAAAGGGACATGAGCTTTCATGGCTGCAGGAGAGAGAAAGAGGAAGGCCATCCCCAGGCAGTGGAGTGGGGGTGGGAGTGAGGGTGGGGTGTCGGTGCATTTCCCACCACCAGGTGGCGACAGCACGCCCCATGGGCCAGGATATCCTCTGCCAGGATCATTTACCTGTGGAAATGGTCCCTTCTGTGCACCATGCCAGAGATGCCAGGTGATTTACCACTGTGCCCACTAAAATGAAAGCAATTTTGGAGAAAACAAAAAAATCCAAAACCCTTCACTTCTTCACTTCAACTGAAGTTGGAGAAGAGATGTTACCATACCTCCTGGCAACCCCGACCCCATCCTACTTGCCAACAGAACCCAGGTCCTGCCCACGACCTCCCCTCTTGGCAACCACATCCTTCAGAGCAAGGCTTCCCAGATGTTCCCTGATGAAACAAATCTTTTGAGTGTGTGTGCCAATGTACCAATTAAAAAAATACAAATTAGTCCTATTTTTATTATTAGATTCAACAAACATAAAATTACATTTCAATAAATGTATCTTTACATCAATTATAATACATGTAATAAATTTTTACATGTATTGCTATTATTATTACAATAAATATAATTTCAATAATCAGAACGAACATAATAGTAAAAAAGAAAAAGAATCTCTACACACACACACATTGTTCGTTGGGAGTGTGTCTATAGGCATTGACCATAGACAATCGTTGTTCTGTTTGTAATGTTCTGTACTTTCTCAGCAGGGAGTAAACAGAATTTATGAGCGACACAGTGATTACCCACAGCAAAGGCCTATAAAAACTGGAACACAGTCTCCCTCTGGAGTTCAAGTTTGCTTTTAGCTTGTTAATGTTTACATTAATCCGACAATAGTTCTCCTGGCAGGAAATACTTGATTCTAAACTATTTTCATGCTTTGTTTCAGTACACTGATTTAAAAAAAAAAGTGTCACGGGGCAGCTACCGGAATGAAAGCAAACGTGTCAAAAATGAGCAGACCCTTCCATAAACAGAATTTTTTAAATATTTGTGCAAAATGAAGACAGTTACTCTGTATTTTTAGATGCCTTCGACCCTTTCTCAGTTCCAGTAAGTAATGGTTTAATTTGAATTATCTTTCCAAGAAATAAATAGATTCTCGACCTGTATTTCCTATGCACAGGTCTTATTTGAAAGAATTTAAAGTTGGAGCACTCCGCCTACACCACAGGCTGTTTGGTGATGACTTTCTACTGCTGTGAAGTTAATTTATGACAAACATCATAAGCACCTGTAGAAGCTTGTTCTTCCAGGCGTTTAACTTTAATTTTTGTCCTTTATGCTCATTGCTTGAAAGAATGTTTTCAAGATTTATTTATTTGTTTATTTGAGAGAGAAAGAGAGAGAGGGAGAAGGAACATGAGCAGGGGGAGGGACAGAGGAGAGGGAGAGGCCGGCTCCCCGCTGAGCAGGGGAATCCCAGGACCCCCGGGTTATAGCCTGAGCCCCCCGGGTGCCCATTGCCGGAAAGTATTAAGACCATTAAAAACACTGCCTTCCTGAGGGTTACTGAGGGATGGGGAGGTAGGGATAGGGTGGCTGGGTTATGGACATTGGGGAGGGTTTGTGCTATGGTGAGTGCCGTGAAAGGCATAAGCCTGATGATTCACAGACCTGTACCCCTGGGGCAAATAATAAAAAATTAAAAAAAAAAACCAAAACAACACACTGCCTTCACTGGGCCAATCTCATTATTTTGGTGTAAGCCCAGTCATTTATTTTTGCTTTTGCTTCCCTTGCCTCAGGAGACATATCCAGAAAATGTTGCTGTGGCTGATGTCAGAGAAATCACTGGCCATGCTCTCTTCTAGGATTTTTAAGGTTGCGGGCCTCACATTCAGGTCTTCGGTTCACTTTGAGTTTATTTTGTGCATGGCATAAGAAAGTGGTCCAGTTTCATTCTTTTGTGTATAGCTGACCAGTTTCTGCAACACCACTTGTTGAAGAGACTATCTTTTTCCCATTGGATATTCTTTCCTGCTTTGTCAAAGATTAAGGAAACAATTAACAAAACTCAAAGGCAACCTATTAAATGGGAGGAGATATTTGCAAATGACATAAAGGGTCAGTATCCAAATATAAAAAGAACTTACACAACTCAACACCCCAATAACAAATAGTCCAATTAAAAAATGGGAAAAAGTGGGCGCTTGGGTGGCTCACTGGGTTAAAGCCGCTGCCTTCGGCTCAGGTCATGATCCCAGGGTCCTGGGACCGAGCCCCGCATCGGGCTCTCTGCTCAGCGGGGAGCCTGCTTCCTCCTCTCTCTGCCTGCCTCTCTGCCTGCCTCTCTGCCTACTTGTAATCTCTCTCTCTGTGTGTCAAATAAATAAATAAAATCTTTTAAAAAAATGGGAAAAAGACACGAACAGACATTTCTTTAAAGAAGACATCCAGATGGCCAACAGACACATGAAGACTTGCTCGGCATCACCCATCACCAGGGAGATGCAAATCCAAACTACAGTGAGCTATCACCTCACACCTGTCAGAATGACTAAAACCAAAACAAAAAACAGCAGGTGCTGGCAAAGATGAGGAGAAAGAAGAACCCTCTTGCACTGTTGGTGGGAATGCAAACTGGTGCAGCCACTCTGGGAAATAGTATGGACGGTCTTCAAAAAGTTAAAAATAGAACTACCCTGGGGCACCTGGGTGGCTCAGTCACTTAAGCATCCGCCTTTGGCTCAGGTCATGATCCCAGGACCCAGGGATTGAGCCCTGCTTCAGGCTCCACTGCTCAGCGGGGAGTCTTCTTCTCCCTCTCCCTCTGCCTACTGCTCTGCCTACTTATTCTCTTTCTGTCAAGTAAATAAATAAAATCTTAAAAAATAGTAGAATGACCCTGTAGTCCAGCAATTGTACTACTATTTGCCCCCAAAATACAAAACATTAACTCAAAGGGACATACACCCTCTTATGTTTTTAGCAGCATTATTTATGAAGCCATCCAAGTGTCCACTGATAGATGAATAAATAAAGAAGATGTGGTATATATACTGCAGAATACTATTCAGCTATATAAAGGAACGAAATTTTGCCATTTGCTGCAAGATGGATGGAGCTAGAGAGTTTAACGCCTAGAGAAATAAGCCAGTCAGAGAAAAGACACAAACCTTATGATTTCACTCACATGTGGAATTTAAGAAACAAATGAGCAAAGGAAAAGAAGAGAGAGAAAGAGAGACAAACCAAGAAACAGACTCTTAACTAAACTATGGAGAACAAGCTGATGCTCACCAGAGGGGAGAGGGCTGGGCGGGGACGGGGGGGAGGATGAAGGAGGACACGTGTCGTGATGAGCACCAGGTGTTGAATAGAATTGCTGAATCAGGGCGCCTGGGGGGCTCAGTGGGTTAAGCCTCTGCCTTCGGCTCAGGTCACGATCTCAGGGTCTGGGGATGGAGTCCCGCATCGGGCTCCCTGCTCAGCGGGGAGCCTGCTTCCCCCTCTCTCTCTGCCTGCCTCTCTGCCTACTTGTGATCTCTCTCTCGGTGTCAAATAAATAAAATCTTAAAAAAAAAAAAGAATTGCTGAATCACAATATTGTCCACCTGAAACTAATATACCACTACATTAACTATATTTGAATTAAAAACAACAACAACAGTGCCTTTATCAGGCAAATAAACAATTCTGACTGATGAGTCAGCAGTTTTAAAATAATGTGACTAAATTTGTTTTTTAACTTACCGTTCCATTGGTTCAATGTTTTTGACAGATCTTTTCCTCTTGACAACTGTAATTTGTGTGCAGTCATTTATGACCACCTTAAAGATTCTCAAATTGTAAAGACAGTAATCTCAAACTTACCACGCAAGCCTTTACACAAACTGCATCCCTAGTGAAATAGTGTAAATTGTCCTCAAGGGGATGGGGTATTATATCTCCTTTCAGCTGGGAAGAGCTGGAGATTTCTGCGACTTCGGAGAGGACATGCTACATCTCAGAAATCTGAAGGGGACACTATGGCACCCTACCAAGAAGAGAAAAAAGATAGTTTAATAGAATTCAAGAAAAAGACATTATTAACTCTGGAAAGTGATGTTAAGTTGACCTTCTTCTCTGATTGGTCTAATATGAGGACCACGTACATAAAATATATATATGACTCCAAAGCACAAGGCAGATTTCGTCATTAAATAACATTTCTTAGAAGCTTCTAGGTCCCTTGTTTTGTTTTGCTTTGTTTTTCCCTTCTGTAACAAGAATGTTTTGAAGCATAATTATTACTTTGCTTTTCCATCACCCTGTATGAAATCCATCAGACACAGTTTAGTTTGTTTTTATTTTGTTATATTTTTATTTTTATTGGGGGGGGCTGAGCAAGGAGATTTATTTTTTTGAGGATCCAGAAGAGAGTCAGAACAAGGTCTGTGTTCTGAGGCTGTACCTGGGATTTGTTTTAATCAGAAGTGATGAGACATGTGGACAGGATATGATTGTCATGAAGGCGTGAGCTCCTCATGGCTCCCAAGAGACAGGAGGCGCCACGCGGAGCCATCTGGGGAGGCACAAGGTTGGTAAGGAGGGGGAGAGGGCAGAGCGTGGCCCGGAACCTTTATTGGGGTTCTCAATTGGATGGCTGAGTGGTTTGGGTATGTTCCAGGCTTTCGAGCTGACCCCTGGCCATCAGGTACTTGGCCTCCACTCACTGAGAGCAGAGGGAGTATGTGATAAAGAGGTGATTAGGTACGTGGGCTCTGGATGGGGTGGTTTGTACGTGAACTGTATACTCGTGGGCCCTTGTTTGCTCACTCTAGGAATCAGCTAGCCCTGGGCGGGGGGAGCAGTCTCTCTAGGATCAAGGCCTCACATGCCGGATCGTGAAGAATACAGAAAGTAGGGATGCTTGGGTGGCTCAGTGGTGAAGCGTCTGCCTTTGGCTCAGCTCGTGATCCTGGAGTCCTGGGATTGAGTCCCACATCGGGCTCCTTGCTCGACGGGGAGTTTGCTTCTCCCTCTCCCTCTCCCGTACACACGGTCTCTCTCAAGTGAATAAAATCTTTAACAACAACAAAAGAATACAGAAAATAAGCAAACAGGGTCGATAGATTCTCAGTAGTAACATTTCCTCAGCTCCGGTGCTTCCGGTGGGGACGGCTGAGGGAGCTTTATTACCTTTCCATCCTGTGTCATTCTGTGAAATCTGAAGCATAAAAAAGGTGACACCAGGCCTCAAGGACAGATGCGTGTGTCTTCTCCATCATTCCCACAGTGTTTGCTGAGCTCCTGTGATGCGCAAGCCCAACTCGGACTCCTGAGGAAGAGAAGCCAACCCCTGCCTCCTGAGAGCTTTCGAGAGCTTTCTCGGGGTGGCCAACAGGAACATCTGCAGCTCCCAAATTGCCTGGCAAGGGCTTACCGGGAGGATGGGCAAGTTGCCCTGCAAGGGATACTGAGCTGAATCGAAGGATGTGGAGTGAGGTTGGGGGTGCGGTTTGCACGCAGAGCGAGGGGCTGTGGGCAGGGATGGAAGGCGGGGTGTGTGCGGTCAGCTGTGGAGGTCCCTGAAGTCAGGAACACTCTCCCTGCCCGGATGGAGTGAACAAGGCTGTCCCATCAGGACTGGGATACTGAGCCGAAGCCCTCACTTCCCTGTTTTTTCTATTGCAATCAAAACCACTCTTTTTTTCTCAAGGACACACACACACACACACAAAATTGTATCCGGGTCTGTCCAGGGACAGCCTTAGCCAGCAACGCTACACTGATGAGCAGGAAGGCCAGGCTCCCTGCCCTGTGGGAGCTCCCATCTCGGTGGGAAAGAGGAACCACTGGCGAAGCCAGAAGCATCTGCCCTAAGAGACACACATTCAGGGGAAACGAAGAGTTCGCAGCTCGACAAGGAAAAGTCTAATAGAAATAAACATAAAATTGAATGTAAGGTACAGACACAAGCTGCCAAAAACAACAAAGCAGGTCAAGGGAACAGAGAGTGAGGAGGATGAGTGATCTCTGGAGTTCAAGGTGTGAGGAGCCCAGACAGGCAGGCTTAGGCCCTGGGGCGATGTACCGGTTCCGGGCGGTCAGGAAAGCTGCGCCCGGGTCTCAGTGCTGAGGGGCCAGTGCCCAGAGAGCTGCAGGCACACCAGCACCACAGGAGTCAAGGGTGTGCGGAGGGGGAGAGCCTCGGCCTCCCCCAGGAAGAAAGGGCAGGCGAGAAGACAGATCCAAGACGAAGGGCAGGGCCTGGGCATGTCCCATCTTGAAGGGCATCAACTGTTTTTCTAGGCATCAGGAAAAGTCATAGGTGAGTCATAAACAGGGAAATTGCGCGATCTGATTTACATCCTGGAAAAATCACTTTGGTTGCTGGTGGAAACAGTTGAGGAGAGAAAGGAGGGAAGTAGGGTGACCAGTTAGGAGGCTGCTGCAGACCAGGAGGGCCATGACACCCGCACTCAGACCCTTCCCCAGAGAAAGGAAGCCAGAGTCTACTGTGCGGGGGAATCACAGCCATGAGGCCACACCCCAGCAAGCGCCAGGGCCTCGTTCAGAGATCCCACTCTAGAATGTTCTGTTTACGCCATCACTTCCAAAACTTCCTCTCTCTGGCCTTCGCCTTACGGTGACTAGGTGAAAGTCCGCAGTCCATACCTGGTGGCCCATGTTCACCAGCCCATGTGTGATGGTCCACGTTCAGTGTCCCATGTTCAAGGCCCCACGTTTGGTGGTCTGTGTTCAGCAGCCTATGGTAGGCAATTCACGTCTAGTGATCCACACTCAGTAGCCCATGTTCACTGGTCTGCTTCAGTGGTCCATGTTCAGTGGCTCACGTGTCACTCTTAGAGGTGAGCTGAGAGTCAGAGGATCGCCAGGATGTACTCCAGTAGAAGGACAGATGCAAGGATAGAGTTGGCCTGGGCTAACTAGAGTTCATCTTCTCAAAAATTTTGAGGTCACTCCAAAGTCAGAGTGTGTAGAGCTCTGGTCAAGTGGTATGATAATCAGGAACAAAACATCAAGTTCATGGGTTCAGTTTTTAATCAATTAGTTTTATTTAGGGGGCTGGTTGAGAAAGTAGGTTTTTTTTTAAAAAGATTTTATTTATTTATTTGAGAAAGAGAGAGAATGAGTGAGAGAGAGAGCAGAGGGTGGGGGGTCAGAGGGAGAAGCAGACTCCCTGCTGAACAGGGAGCCCGATGCAAGACTTGATCCTGGGATTCCAGGATCATGATCTGAGCCAAAGGCAGTCACTTAACCAACTGAGCCACCCAGGTGCCCCGAGAAAGCAGTTTTTAAAATTATGTTCCCAGAAGTCTTTCTGGTGGGAAGAGATAAAGTCAAAGTTTTTTTGTTTTTTTAAGATCTTATTTATTTGAGAGAGAGAGAGTACAAAAGCAAGGGGAGGAGAAGAGGGAGAAGCAGGCTCCCCACTAAGAAGAGACTCCAATGTGGGGCTCAATCCCAGGACCCTGGAATCATGACCTGAAGTGAAGGCAGACACTTAACTGACTTAGCCACCCAGGTGCCCGTAAAGTTGAAGTTTTTAACAGAGGTTATATTTAAACATAAGTTTCTACACAATTCTTCCTCTATTTTTAAAAAGTTAACCCATTATTGAAAAATAATAGTAAAATGTGTACATATCACAGTATTATAATACTGCCAATAGATTATGGGCATCATAAGGATATTTTTCTTTAAGTTCGTTGCTCCTCAGATTCCCATTAATTTTTGGTAAAATATTTTTTGGCCATTCAGCTGTCAAAATTTGTAAGCACCTTAAAAAACATCTTGACCATTTGCAACGACATGGGTGGACCTAGAGGGTATTCGGCTATGTGAAATAAGTCAGTCAGAGAAAGACAAATACCATATGATTTCCCTCATATGTGGAATTTAAGAAGCAAAGCAGGTGAACATGGGGAAGCGAAGTAAAAATAAAATGAGATGAAAATTAAGAAGGAGGCAAACCATAAGCGATACCGAACTCTAGGACACAAATAGGGCTGCTGAAGAGGAGGTGGCTGGGGGGGTGGGGTAACTGGGTGACGACATTAAGGAGGGCACATGACTTAATGAGTACTGGGTGTTATATGCAACTGATGAATCACTGAACTCTATCCCTGAAACTAACTAACTAATTAACTAACTAAATGAAATAGTCTTGACCTAACCAGACGTTCTTCCAGAGGCAGAAGCAGGAACTCAAGAGTAGAGCTCGTTTGACCACTAGCTGCATGTATGTCCACCCTCCTGATGATTTTACTGACCTATGAATCTGCAGTGCCTACAGAGGACCTGGCACCTAGTTTTTAGTGAACGGTCATGAATCAATTGACCTGACCAAAGTGATAGGTGCGTTTATAGCAGAATTATAGCACCAAGACTGGAGACTCTCAGTTCCACACCTCCTAACCTTGACATAGCCTTTCAGGCATTGAGGAAGTTTGAAACTGGTTGGCAAGCCCTTTCCGTGCTGAAGGTGGAAGAAGCAAGAGAGCTGTTTCTGAATTGATACTCCTAGTGCCTGGATCACTGGTACTCTGCAAATTACTCTCAGTTATGCCAGGGGGATGTAGAAAGTATTATTTCAAATTCCACCAGAATTATTTAAGTGATTGCAGTCTTGACAATTTTATTTTTACCTCTCATGAAATGATATGGTTTGAATTGGTTTTTACTTGGTGCTCTTTGGACCACGTGTTCTGAAATCAAACACAAAAATATGTTCGCAGCAACCAGAACATGAGTGGCCCCGATACCCTTCTTCTGTTCCCCATGGCTCTCCCTTCACCATAACTTCCCTCTCTCTATGACTCCCTTAGGAGAGCCTATCATAGAGCCCAGTACCTTTGAGATTTGGCCACTGGCAAATTCTGGTAAGATGTGCAGGGTGCATGCCAGGTGTGGGTAATGGAGGTCTGTGAAGAAGGGGGTGTTTGGAGGCCCCCGTGCAACACAGGAGGATGGATGACTGGGGTGAGCCTGGGCCATGGAATGAGTGGGGTCCAACTCTACAGATGTCTCAGTCCAGCTGTGGATCAGGAACCCTGTTTGTTTGACAGCAAAGCCTCATACTTACCTTCAGCTGTGAACGGTCCTTCTTTACTGGGCACCGATCGTGTAAAAAACGCCCAAAGGGTACAAACTCTCAGTTACAAAGTGAACAAGTTCTGGAGAGCTAATGCACGCAGGATGACTGAGCTGAAAAGAGGATAGGTCTTAAATGTTCTCAGCACACCCACAAAAGGTAACTTTGGCGTGGTGAAGGACACGTGTTAATGAACTTGAATGTGGGGATCACTTCACAATGTCTCTGTGTATTAAATCCCTACCTCTTATACCTTAAAGATAAAAAAGAAGAAAGGAAATAGGGCATGGTCCCTGCCTTCCAGGTGCTCCCACATGCCTCCCCCAGTGTCTGTCTAGAAAGCTTTCTGTCAAGGGGTCTCACCTGCTTTTTCCACCAGAAGAGAGGCTCCTGGGCTGATTTTGCACTCCCTGCAAGAGGGAGACGTGAAATGCACACACAACCCATGACAGCCGCCCTGGGTTCCTGCCATGGAGCAGATCGCCCCAAATTTGCATTTAGTAAAGCATTTCCCATCTCTTTGGCCATCTGCTCTCAGGCAGAGCAGGGGCTGTTTTACGGTAAAGGAAAATAAGAGTGGTGCAGGGAAGTCTCATACACCCCGGTCACACATCCAGTAATTAGGGACTCAGTTCTGGCTCTCATTGTCCCCAACTCCGAAGCCCAGGGTTCTTGCTGTGCAGCACCTCAAGCCTGGCCGAAGGGACGGAGATGGCCAGCAATGCCACAACCAACAGCCTGCCAGGCTGCTCGCTGGCACTCACACGGGGCAAGCGGAAGCCCGAGGGACAAGCTCCCGGATGGCACCTGTTCCAGTGCCCCCACGGCCTCCATGCAACCCCGCGGAGCTCTACCCTCCTGCCAACACTGGAAACATCGACTGGACAGACTTTAGACTCCTTTTGCTCCATTTCTAGGAATGTTGGCCGGTGCCGGATGGAAGCCAGGAATGCTCGGAGGGCAGGCAGCCGGGGAGTGAGCCCTGCACCCACTGCGGCACCTCAGGCGCTCATCTCACAGGTCCCCGAGCACAGATGCAGGCTGGAGGCGGCAGGGGATGAAGTGAGGGGGGGTCCTGGGTCAGAAGAACGTGGGGCTTCATCCAGTCATCCTTCGTCTCCCCCATGGCCTGGACTTCCCCCGTGAATCTGCCCAAGCCTGAGTCTCATCTCAGGATGGATCCCCCGAGCCAGCCTGTAGCAGCTGCCCCAGGCCCGTCCCCTCCTGCCTTCTAGCTCCGAAGCCAGGCTTTGCACTCGGGCCCCGGGGAGCAGGACTGGGGGCGGGGGTGCGCTGAGCGGAGGGCGCCGCAAAGCTGGGAAGAAGGAATGCCTGCCGGCTGACTTGCATGCATGCACGTGTGCACGTGTGGAGGCGCGCGTGTGTGTGCCGGCGTGTGTGCACACACGTGCACAGGTGTGTGCTTGTGTCTGGCGCTGGTGACTAGTTTTCAAGCAAGCCCTTCTGCCAGGCCCCCACAGAGCTTCCTCCTGGGGGACCCCTTCCCTGGCCAGTCCCCTAGACCAAGTCCTCCTGCATCTTCTCATGCTGCTTAATTTTTATCACACACCGATACCCTTGCTTGCACATCGCGCACACGCATGCACGTGTGCGCGCACACACACTTGTGCATGTGTGTGTGTGTGTAGTTTGTGTTTGTTGAACAAGGTTAATCTCATCCACTAAAATAAAACTTCTAGAGACAAGGGAACCTGGTTGTCCTTGAATCCAAGTGCATTGAATCAGAAAGACAGCAGGGGATTCGCTCGCGCTCGCACACGTCGGGAGGAGCTGGCGGACTGTCCTCCGCAAGGCTGCAGCCCGGGACCCCAGGAACGTCCCTCACCACTGCAGCCCGAGCTGTGAGGGCGAGGAGGCCACACTCACCCTCCCGGGGAGCCGGAGAAACCTACAGTCTCCCTCCGTGTCACGAACACCTCCCAAAGCTCATGGGACTTTCCCACAGTGGCACAGCCAGACTCATCGCACCACCGAAGGGGCCACAGACAGCCCAGCCCCTGCAGCTCACCCCCCAATGCCCCAGCCAAAGAGGGTCTGCGACACACAAGGGGTGGCGCCTGGATACTTCTGAATAAATGGCACAGCTAATCAGGGACCAGTGATATTCAGACGGATTAAAATGCACTGGGGCAGGGGGCCCTGGGTGGCTCCGTCCGTCAAGCCTCTGCCTTGGGCTCAGGTCATGATCTCAGGGTCCCCCACTCAGCAGGAAGCCTGCCTGTCCTTCTGCCCCCCCACGACCCCCTTGTGTGTGCGTGTGCTCTCTCTCTCTCTCTCTCTCTCCTCAGATAAATAAAATCTTTTTAAAAAATAAAATAAAATGCACCGGGGGATTGGAAGGATATGATTTCTAACAACTAAAAACTGTGTTTGACCACTTAAGAGTAATGTATGGTATACTTGTTTAAGCGGAAAAGCTCACTGTTAACAGAGTCCACACCATTTTCTAGCAGCCCCGAACATTTCAGGTATGTAACCCATCGTCGATGTTATGTGTGAAGCCCGGTTGTGGCTCATAACTTGGGAACGAGAGCAAAGACATGCCCTTCACCTCCCGTAGCCCTTGCCTCACTGTGTGGTGGGCAGACCTTGTTTCTCCGCCCCCACCACCTGCAGGCGGCGCTGCTCGGGGACGGGGCTGACGGGCACGTCTAGGACACGGGCAGGTCCGGGACACGGGCAGGTCCGGGACACGGGCAGGTCCGGGTCATGGGCACGTCTAGGACACGGGCAGGTCTAGGACATGGGTGGGTCTGGAACACGGGCGGGTCTAGGACACGGGCACATCCAGGACACGGGCAGGTCTGGGACACGGCAGGTCTAGGACACGGGCAGGTCTAGGACACTGGCATGTCTAGGACATGGACACGTCTAGGACACGGACACGCCTAGGACACGGCAGGTCTAGGACACTGGCATGTCTAGGACACAGGCACGTCTAGGACACGGGCAGGTCTAGGACATGGCAGGTCTGGGACACGGGCACGTCTAGGACACGGACACGTCTAGGACATGGCAGGTCTGGGACACGGCAGGTCTGGGACACGGGCACATCCAGGACACGGGCAGGTCTGGGACACGGACAGGTCTAGGACACGGACATGTCTAGGACACGGGAGGTCTAGGACACGGACACGTCTAGGACACGGGCAGGTCTAGGACACGGCAGGTCTGGGACACGGGCACGTCTAGGACCCAGCACCGGGCGCAGCTGGCTCCAGGCAGAGACTCAGCGACTGCTCAGTGAGTAAAAGGACAGAAATCTGTGTGTGGCCCACTCCTTTGCTGTCAGTCATCCTTGATAAGACCAAGCCCACAACACACCCAGCTGTTTCCAGCGATGGCGCAATGCGTCCGCCCGCCTGGAACCCGGGCCGCCGCGGCTCAGACGGCAGGTGACGTGGTCTGGCTCACAGCTGGGTCAGGATAATGACTCCACTGCTCGGAGTGGTGATGACACCCTCCGCCGGAGTGGTCTGCCCCTGGAAGACCTCTGACAATTCCGGGGACATTTTTGACTGTCACAACGGAGGGGGCCCCCGGCACCTAGTGGGGGCCGCTGCCCAGTGTCCTAAAACACACAGGGCAGCCCCCCAAAACAGAGTCATCGCATCGCAAGTGTCCATCACGCTGAGGGTAGGAGATGCTGACTTATAGCAAAGGGTTCAAGCCCGAGACCTGAGACCAAGACCCCCCTTTGGACAAGTTCCTCTCCGGGGCTCCCCAGCTGGCGGCAGCCACGCGGGCGTGGTCTGGCCACGGGCACAGGCCGGGCCCTGTTGGAGGGGAGGAGGTCAGCGGAAGGAGGCCCGTGCGGGAAGCATCTGCCCAGCTGCTTCTGGAACAACAAGCTCTGAGGGCGACAAGGAAACTTGTCACTGGGGAAGAGTCCCAGCCTACTCTGTCCGCCTTCATCTGGAAGAAGGGAGCCTACGCTCCCCACAAAGCTGGCGTCCCTCCAGCCCCGCCCGTGACCTTTCGGCAGCACAGGTTCGAGAACGGATTTGAAAGCCCTCTGAGCGTGGCCGTGGGCTGTACACGGCACGGTGGCCTGCCAGATCTTCTGGTGGCTCCCACACCCTGCCAGAGCCAGCCTCCCTCAGGGAGCCCGGCCCCTGCTCTGCCCTCGGCTCAGGGGCTGAGGTAGGTCGGGGCAGAGGCTGGGGGAGCTCACGATGCCCCTTCCTCGGGGGTCAGGAGGGGAACTCGAGGGCTCATGCAAAATGCAGCGCTGAATTGTTGAACGAGACAGCCACGGGACAGCCACGGGACAGCCACGGGACAGCCACGCTGCGGTCCACCGACCAGAAACTCTCCACGGTCCGTGTCTGGTGACACATGCAACTCACGGAATAAGGAGCAGCATGAGCACATTGGTGTGAGGAAAAGAGGGAAAAGAAAATGTATGTGTGTGTACACACCACGTAGGCAAATACAGAGAAAAAAACCTAGAGCCTAAGAAACAAATCTCCAAAGGTGAACAGTATTCGCCTCTGGGAAAGAGAAGGGGGCTTGGAGGAGCAGGTCGTGAAGTAAACCGTACCTGGACTCATTACCTGTGCTTCCAGTCTGTCTGATTACTTTATAAGCAGAGCATCATGTGTTATTCTAAAATTTTTAAGGTTTAAAAAATAACTTTTTACAGGCGGGGCTCATCTCTGTTTAACTACACACTCCTGTTAGCAAATGCCACAATCTCACGCAAATGAAACAGTCCACACGTGGTATTTGTATTTGATATACAAGCATATTTGTTGTGCGCTGAGAATAAATGTTATCTGAAGCCAAGAATGGGGTCAGACAAGTTCCTGAAAACCACCCAGCTCCAGTGCTCCGACCCTCTGAGCCCACGGCGAATCTAACCTCTGAACGGAGGCTCTCCATGGCCTGGAATAGAATGAATTCGACCATCCCTGGCTTGGGAGAGCCCCGCGGGGACCACATCCTACACAGGCAACAGGAGTCCAAACTCCATTCAGGTGAGGGCCCCACCTTCATGGAAGGTGAGGGGGCCTGATACCTACACGAAGAAAAAAACCAGTAAGACCCACCAGCACTGAGGGCCAGGCACTCTTCTAATTCTATCAAAACATTTATTTCTTCCAACGATCTGAGGCCGTAGGTACTGTTATGGCCACCGTTTTATAAATGGGGAAACTGAGGCATAGAGCATCACTTGCCCGAGGCCACCAGTTCCTCTGGGAGGGAAGCAGGAGTTTGACCTGAGTTTGCCGGCTCACCCTGCTGGGCTGTGCTGGTTGGTCCAGGAAGCGAGGCAGGAGGAGCGAAGTTTTCCATGAGGCCTCAAGTCTCGGGGAAAGAGGAGATCCGTTCCAGAGTCCAGACTCCAAATATAGAGGAGGTAAAGGATCTTAGAAAGCAAGCAGCCAAACTCATCTCTCTATGACCAAGACACCAAGACCCAGGAAGGGACCCGGTATGATTCTGGCCGGGCCCTGGTTGGGGAACCCAGCTGGGTTTTCTGGAAACTGGCGTAAGGGCCCAGCAGCACCTGCTTGTGGAGACGAGACGGTCTGTCGTGATTGGACAGCCGGGCTGGGAGCCCGTGGTCCTCACTCACTGCAAGGGGACGATGGTTTCCAGAGACGCAGGGACCCAGCACTCAGCATTCAGCACGCAGCACGAGCCCGGCCTTCGGCAGCTTAGCCCACAGGGAAGCAGCTTTGCGTGGGGGTGGGCCGGGGTCCCGGGGGAGGTAACGCGCCCTCTTCCTCCCGCCCAGGCGGCAGCTGCTCCGTCACCATCCTGAAACACGGCACTCTCCACGCGGTTAAAACATACGACTTGCTTTGGCTCCGAACACTTGGCGAGGAGGTTGGATTTTGAAGTCCACAGAGGGAGGTGGGGAGGACGTGCAGAGACGGAGAGTGCAAGGCGACCTGCCCCCCGGGGGTCCAGGTGCCCAGCTCAGGGGGCTCGTCCACCCACACAGCAGCCTCTGCTGGGGGAGTCCCGCGAGCGGGGACCAAACGCTGCCTCCAAGTTGCCCGCCTGGTGGGAATTCCAGAAGCTACGTATCCTGCACCAAGATCATTCCTTCTCATCCTTGGATTCTTCCTTCTCTCCCCGCTGTTCCTGGGCTCCTCTTCCCCACGGGCCACATCCTAATCTGCATGTCTTGACCGTTTCTTCCCATCCTTAGGCATCACTGGGCCAGAAACCAGGAGACGCCGCAGCCCTCCAACCCAAAACCTATGAAGTCCTTGGTAAATCAGCTTAATGTGGTTGAACCAGTTTCCTCATCTGGAAAATGGAAACCTGGGGATAATGGATCTAGCGAACTCCTCTCCCGGGGCTGAGGTGATGGCAAGTGCGGGTATGGGCCATGCATTAGAAGCTTTCTGAACTGCGTGCAGGTAGCTGGCCAGGATGACCGCTGGCTGGTAGGGCCCCCAGATGAAACAGGTGGTTACTTAATGGGATGTTTTTCCCAAGCTAAAGTCAGGGAAACACCTTACTCTCTGTGGTAACGCTACACCCAGCATGAGACTCACGCAGACTCTGAAGATCATGACCAGGTGGAAGTGTGCAGGAGCAAACCCAAAACCAGGTGAGGATGGAGGCTTTTCCAAACAATGAGCCACCCCTGAGCTTTTAGCATGTGCCAACTCTGGTCATGTGCCTAGTTTGCATGAAACTCAAAGGCGAACTGTTCTAACAGGAAGGGGATAAATAGAAACAACTTTAATTCGAGGCAGAGAAATAGCAGTACCCTAAGAGACATGAAATGCAAGAAAGAGCCAAGGAGGGAGGTGTTAACGGCGGTTGGGAGGTCAAGAAAGGCTCCCCCTGGAAGGATGCACAGAATGTCAGCCAGTGTCGCGAGGAAAGAGTCTCCCGGCCCAGGAAGTAATGCAAAGGTATGACCTGCCAGAGAAGCAGGGTGTGGAGGGGAGTAGTGAGGCCAGAGCAGAGACATAGTGGGGAGCACAGGCGAGAAATGGAAGATAACCCAGGGAAGTTGCTGAGATCCAAAGAATGGATGTCTCCAAATATCGGCTGAGGATTTCGGATTTTCTCTTTGGATAGGAAAGAGCTGCTGGGGTTCCTTCAGGCATTGGCTTGCTCAAAGGAATCCTTTGGCAGGGGGAGCAGGCAGTCAATGATGATTTAAATTCATGATTCCTTGCCCAAACCTAACTCACTGCTGTCTGGTATGAACGCTCTCTCTCCCACTTGAGGAGGTCATTAGCCTCGGAAACCTACGCATCAGCGTCTACTCTGTGAGATTAACAGTACCCGGACCATATCGTTGTTTCAGGAATCGATGGGACAATAGCTATCTATGTGAGTCCTTGGCTCAGAGACGCATCTTTTTGTCCAAGGGATCACCACAACCTTCTCTGGTAGGGACTTCTTTGCAAAAACAAACACACCTGCAATGAGGAAATGCATTCCAGAATTATCTTGCTGAAGAAGACTCCATCTGACAGATTAGGAACTCCAGAGGTGGGAAGCACTGGCTTGCCAAGGTCGCACAGCCATCCTCCCACAGACCTGAGACCAGAGCCCAGGCTCCTCCCTCCTGCCACTGCTCCCAGAAACCAAACCCCAGAAGGTGACAGAAGGTAGCTGAGTTATTTCTCTGCAGCAGAAGATGTGGGCCCTCCATGTTCATTCCTGTCCCCCATCCCCTCAAGTCCAGAGTACAGTGTTGAGGACATGTGTCAGCTCCTCAAGGTTCTCAGTGTTGTTGGCTTGCAGGGAGAGCAGGGAGTCAGGTGCAGGTCAAGGAAGTCAGCTTGTGATGACAGGACTTTGCCTCAACTCCAGCGGCAGCTCTAGCCCTTCCACTTACCATGCCTGATGGTCCAGCTAATTGACCAAGGAAGGACACAGAGCTGGTAACTCCTCATTATCTCCATTTTCCCATCACCCCTTGCCTGGTGTGCATCCCACACTCCGTATCTGTTGCCTTCATGTAACTAGTTACTCCTGGTTTGCTGGAATTGATGGACACTTTCGGTCTTCACCCTAATAAACATCTTCTTCCTGAAAGCCCTTCTTCTTCCCTTGGCTTCCGTGACACCACACTCCTCTGGGTTTGTCCCCTCTGAATGTTCTCTCTTGTTGTTTTGGGTTGGCTGATCCAACTCTACTAGACCAAAAACATGGAAGTGGTTCAGGGATCTTTTCTTGGACCTCCCTGTTTTCTCTCTGCACCCTCGCTCTGGAACATGACATGCACCCCTTTGGTCTCGATGATTACTTCGGGGCTGATGGCTGTCCCATCGGAGCCTCCAGCCTACACCTGAGCTCTAGACTGAGAACCCCCTGCTGGGATGGCCCCCATACTTCTCAAACCCACCAAGGTGCAACTCTTCATCTGCATCTTGTAATTGCACACGGCAGCCCCATCCAGCTGGGGTAACCCTTGCCTGACCCTCTCCCTGGCTCTCCACACCCAGACAAATGTTTTGATTCCTCCTCGCAAGTAGCTCTTGAACCTGCCATTTCTTACCATCCTCACCACCATCTATTCCTCTTGGGTTGGATTCATGCAACCTTCCCCAAGCTGGGAGACTTACTCCCTGCTTCCAAGTCGGTCTCCGCAGAGCAACCAGGTGGACTTCTGCAAAACATACATGGATTTGTGTTACTTTCTGTATGAAAACCTTTCAATAGGTGTCCAGCCACAGATGAATAGAGGAGATGCTTATTATTAATACTGGTTGAATAAATGAATACATCAAAGCAAAACCTGTCTAACCTACTTGAGCCTGCTTTTTCTGTGAAAAGGGAATTAGTCACCCCTCAAGGTCTACTTCATAAGGTTGCCATAAAAATGCAAATGAGATGAGGTGCTTCCTTAATTTAAGATACCACTAGATGTAAGACTCTCATTTCTTTTTTTTTAAGATTTTACTTATTTATTTGAGAGAGAGAGAGAGAGAGAGAGGGAGAGCGCACACACAAGCAAGGGGAGGGCAGAAGAAGATGGAGAAGCAGGCTCCCTGCCAAGTAGGGAGCTGACTCAGGACTCGATCCCAGGATCCTGAGATCATGACCTGAGCCAAATGCGGATGCTTAACCAACTGAGCCACATAGGAGCTCTGGATTCACATTTCTTTACCTACTTTATAGTGGAAAACGAGGCCACATTAATTATTACCAGTACTATTTAGTATACTTTATAATTTTAGAGAATTTTTTATATTACATCATTATCATTAACTGTAAGATTCACCCCAGCTTCAAAACGCTGGAATGAAAGAGTGTGCATGGCAGAATGGAAGAAATTCATTAAGATGTGTGAGAACACAGAGCAGACGGCATTGCGTGGGTTGTGTTTATTGGGGGAGCATATTAAAAAGATAGATTATCGACTATTACTGTTGGCAATTGTAATTCGGGGTCTGTTTTCTAAAGACGCTCCAGGTGGTTCCAAAGGGCTGTCCAGTTTGGAAACTGGTCTCTAAAAAAAACTCAGGAAAATCACCCTGTTCTTTTCTAGGGAGGAAACTAAGAGCAGTAAAGAGCTGTAATCTGTCCAAGGTCCCGCACGGCCAACTGGACCCAAGCTCTGAGTCGGGACGGGCCTCCCAGCGCTTTCCCCTGGGGCCACCTGACCATCCTGCCTCCTTCTGGTTCCAGCCCAGGCTTTCCCGGATCCTGATGACCCCGACGGTTCCCGACTCCGGACATCATTATCTGTTTTCGAGAAGGAAAGTCAGTGCACACATTACCCGTGAGAAGAGCTGGTTACAGCAGGAAGTGGTCTAGGGGATTTCTGTTGGGGAATGATAGTTCCACACAAAAAACTGGTTTTACTTCCTTTAGGGTCTAACAACCCTTTTGCTCCATATACCAAAATACACTTCCTTTGAGTTTCTGATATGCTTTCAGTGGCCTCTGTTTTCAGCGATGTTAACACGAAGAATCGACCCGGCACTCATTCTGCAGCGGGTAGGTGTGGTTGGTCTTAGTGTGAAACAAAACGCCAGTCCCCATCAATGAAGGGTCTCAGAGAGCCCGGGGATGCTAGGATTCAGAGCTTCTGGAAAGGAAGACCACACATAGCACGAAGAGCCTGGCCGGAACTTCTGGGCAGCACTGCCCCCTGGTTCCGTTCCGGATCCACCCGCAGGAGCCATTCTCTGCTGGTCTGGGTGTGTTGTCATCTAGGGAATCCGGGATGACAATGCGCTCATCACGTGAGGAAGAGAAGCAGGAGCCGTAAGAAATGGGACTGATGGAAGCCACGGCCCCCATCTGTCAATTGCTTTCTCATCTTCCACCCAGGAAATCCACACGAGCCTCTGGGGGGTGACGGCTTCTTCCTCCTAACAGAGGAGCTGCTCAATGCCATGTCCAAGGTGACCCTGCCAATGGGTAGAGACTCAGAGTTAGCATCCAGTCTAACTCAGGATCTGGTTCGACCCCTCCGTGGCCTTGCGGGGCTCTGCGGACGAGATGCATGTGCCGGTGCGGACGTCCCCACCTGGGACTGATGGGCCTGGGGAGGTGCTCGGTCAGGCTGGGCCCTGTGGTTTCCTCCATCCGCGCACTGAGGAGCAGCTCCCACAGACCCAGTGGAGGCCAGGCCTCCGAGCAGCGCCGCGGTGGGCCTGAATCCGGCCAACCCCACAATGCAAGGCTGCATCTCCTCTGGTCCTACCCGATGAGGCAGGGGCTACCCAGCGCCGCCCCCTCCCCCCCACCTGCCTTCCCTCACCTCTGCACACACGTCTCATGCGCCCAGACTGTGACCAGCAGCTGACACAAACAGCTCCTGCCTCGGGGCAGTGGCAAGCAATGTGGCCTCTGAGACGTGTCCTAGAGACCAGCGGGCCAAGGACGTGACCCCAGCAGGCCACAGTCAAGGTCTGGTGCACGCGAGAGTGCAAGGGAGAGGTCTGGAAACTGTGCCCACTGCTTCTGGGATGGACGCACATAGCCCCAAAACAGAATGCAGCCTCCCTTAACTGAATAATCACACAGAATCAAAATGTGCAGAATGAATACAGGTAGGACTGACTCACGGCCTGACCCTTCGAGCCCCCTTCCCCTTCCCAGTTGTAAAGACTGCTAACACTTGGTGCTCTTCTCTTTTATTTTTTTTTAATTTAACACATAACGTGTTCTTTGTTTCAGGGGTCCAGGTCTGGGATTCATCAGCCGCACACGATTCGCAGCGCTCCCCACAACACATACCCTCTGCGGGGTCCGTCCCCCCACTGCCGCTGGGCGGCTGCTCCCCGCCTCCAGAGCCCTCTCCCTGATCTGAGCCCCTCCGGTGCCGGCGCCTGCTCCCCGCGGCTGCTTGGGACCCTGCCCCTGGGGGCTCCCGGCCACACAGCGAGGCAGCCCACACCCTGACACCACCATCAACACGTAGGACAACCGGAAACTTCCAAAGCCAGTGTCAATGCCGGGCCAAGGCTGAAAGAATCGATCCCGAACCGCAGGTGCTGGAAATAAAGGAGAGACGCCGCCCGAGGTGGAGGGA
The DNA here is from genome assembly GCA_002007465.1 of Ailurus styani. Classification (NCBI taxonomy): domain Eukaryota; kingdom Metazoa; phylum Chordata; class Mammalia; order Carnivora; family Ailuridae; genus Ailurus; species Ailurus styani. Next base: position 3,078,152 of record LNAC01000093.1, on the reverse strand, counting down.
GAGTGATTGGGCGGGAGGTGGACAGAAGCCAGACGCAGCCCGGGCCCCGGGGGCTGGAGGCCGGGATGTCAGTGCCCACTCAGGCAGCGCCCATGGCCCACACCGGGCGCACCCCGCCGTCAGGGCCTTGCTCTCACAAGCTCAGCAGACGCTCTGGAGTGCTTTGTGCTCCTACAAAGTTTCATGCATTGGGTGACCCCCTCCCTCCCACGAAGCTCCCTCCCTCGACTTCCACCCCCTTCTCCTGGTTTTCTTTCGTGCTCCCTGAAATGTCCGTCTTCCCCGGGGTTTGTTAAAACCTTCTTTCCCTACAGATTTCATTCACTACCCGGGCCCCGTTTACCCTTTCTGGGCAAATCACCTCCTGCCAAGAGCCGACACCTGCCTCTCCACCACCAGGCAGCTGGGCCCAGCGACCTTCTCGAATGCCGGGAGTTAGCCTCCTGCTAGGAGCGGCTTTCACCAGTGAGAGAGGGTGTGGGACATGAACGCCGCAGCGTCCACGTCCCCGAGCCTGGGGATGCCGGCGCCTGTTTCCCAAGGTCCCCCCCGCCCCCCGCAATTCAGCTCCGCGCATCCCCTCCACATCACACGTTTCACCGGCCATCCTGCCCCCCCCATTATTTCTCCCCTCACTTACTAATAACCCTTACACCTCCCTGGCGCGGGGTTCACTTACAGCTCCAGGGAAACCCAAGTGAGACGCTCCTTACACCCAAAGATTCAAGCAGCCACCGGTTCCCCGAGCAGACGCGCCTCCTGTTTATCCCGTCTCCACATATGACGTCACCTTTCATCTAGTCCCAGCCAGAATCGAGTGCCTTCCATCTCCTACCATGCCAGCTGGGCTGCAGGGTCTTGAAATCCCTGGACTCCAGGCCTCCCCATGACCTGAGGTAAGACCCCATTTCCCCCTCCAGCCTCACCTTGTCTTCCCGTGTCCAGTCTTGTCTTCCCATCCAACCTCCACACTTCCCTCTGGCTGTTTCCAAGATGGCAGCTGCTCCACTTATTCCTTCCGATTCCAATTCCGATTCCGACTCCAAAGCCTGCCTATCGCTAAGGAGAAATCCCACCCTGTCCAGTGTTCCATTGAAAAGCCTAAACACGTGTACCCATGTCTGGAGACTGGCCTGGCCCAGCGCCTGCCTGAACCACGTCCCGGTCAGAGCTCCTGACAAGTGTCCCAGTAACTATGTGTCTGCTCATCTGTCTCCCCAGCTAGACTTGTGCAGGACCCCTCCATAGAGCTTATTCCTCACGGCACCGCAGGCCAACAGAAAGTCCCTGGCACATCATGGGAATTGAATGCCCTTGAACCAGCCAATGAAATAATCAATGAACTTGAATGCCATAAACTCTTGCATATGGTTTTATTCACCCAACCTCTTAACCGTGTCTGGGGATCCTCTGACTTCCGAGCTTAGTGGGAGGCAAAAATGCCCCTCGGCAAGTGCTGAATATGTGAGGGTCTTGCTTTCCCAGACTCCCTTGCAGCTGGCCTTGTGACTGAGGCTCTGCCAACCAGACCCGGGGCTGGTGGACAGTGGGACCAATGGGGGAGCTCAGGGTAAGAAGGGCAGGGAAGGGGGCTCCTGATGCCAGCCCCCACCCCTGCCTCTCTGTCTCTCACATCTGTGCATGCATGTATCTCTCTGTCCTTCTCTCTGGCAGGGCCACCATGGAAGTATCCAGAAACTACTGATTTGGTACAGATGGGGCTCTGCCGGTGGTGGTGAAGGCCAGCTCCTGGTGTTTCCCGCACAGCAGCCACAGTACATGGGTCTGCCTCAGACTAGATCCGTGGCATAGGTCAGACACTTCCTGGAAGCTGAGCTCCAAGCAGGTTCTCCAAGCTCCCCATCGATCCTGTGAGCTACCCACTCTCCTCTCGGGACACTCTTCTCTTGCTTAATCAGCCAGAGCTGCTCCTGTTGCTCACAAATAAGAACACTGACCAAGACATTAGGAAAACTGTTTATAGAATTATGAAAATTAATAATAAAGAGAACATTTAAAACATCTTTAGAATTGATGAGAACTTGCGAGATCCTCAGATAGTAGCTAACACAGTGCCCTAGTCTGTCCACTGCAGGACAGAGCCCTTCCTGTCCATTGAAGGAGCTGCCCTTGCAGCTCAGGAAGATTCAGCCCCATCGGGAAACCAGGACTTCGGACTACCAGAGGCCACCCCAGGGGCTCGCTTCCTGGGAAGCCGTAGTTGACAACTTCCTAGGAACAGACGCGTAGTTGGAAAAGGGGAAGGCTGGACAAGGAAAGATGCTCCACATCATAGGTCATCAGGGAAATGTAAATGAGAACAAGGAGATAGCCCTCCCCGCTTGTGAGAGTGGCCCGAATTGGGAAGCACTGACAACACCAAACGCTGGCCAGGACATGGAGCAACGGGAACTCTCACTCACCGCTGGGGAAACGCAAAATGGCACAGGTACCCTGGAAGACAGCTTGGCAATTTTTTAATAAAATGGAATAACCTCTTACCATATGATCCAGCAATCGCACGCCTTGACATTCACACACAGGAGTTGAAAACGTACGTCCACACAAAAACCTGACACAGATGTTTATGCGGCTGCATTCATAATTGCCGAAGTTTGGAAGCAACCAGGGCGTCCTTCAGTAAGTGAATGGAGACGTAAACCGTGGTTCATTCAGACACTGGAATACTGTGCAGCACTAAAAACAGATGAGCTCTCAAGGTGGGAGAAGACAGGGAGGAACCTCCCACGCACACCCCCAAGTGAGAGAAGCCAGTCTGAAAGGGTTGCATTCGGTCTGGGTCCACCCGTAGGACATTCCGGAAGAGGCAAATCTATGGATACAGGAAAGAGATCAGTGGTTGCAAAGGGTTAGGGGGAGGGAGGAATGAAGAGGTGGAGCCCCGAGGATTTTTAGGGCACACATACTCCTCTGCGTGACACTGGAATGGTGAATGTGTGTCATCACATGTTTGTCCACACCCCTAGAACACACAACACCAAGCACGAACCTTGATGCGAACTATGGACTCCAGCCGCTAATGACGTGTCGGTGTAAGTTCATCAGTGGTAACAAGTACACCCTCTGTGCTGGGGAGCAGGGGGCAGGGAGTAGATGGGAAGTCTCTACCTTCTCCTAGATTTTCTGGTGTGCCAACAACTGATCTAAAAGTCTCGATGGAAAAAAATTAAGTGATAGAAGAGGCCGGTAGATTTAAAAAGATTTGAGAGACACACACATTAGAAAGAGGAAGGAAGGAAGGAAGGAAGGAAGGAAGGAAGGAAGGAAGGAAGGA
>LNAC01000093.1:3044490-3074260 GCA_002007465.1 Ailurus styani | reverse complement strand
GGAAGGAAGGAGGGAAGGAAGGATGGAAGGAAGGAAGGAAGAAGGAAGGAAGAAGGAAGGAGGGAAGGAAGGAGGGAAGGAAGGATGGAAGGAAGGAAGGAAGAAGGAAGGAAGAAGGAAGGAAGAAGGAAGGAGGGAAGGAAGGAGGGAAGGAAGGATGGAAGGAAGGATGGAAGGAAGGAAGGAAGAAGGAAGGAGGGAAGGAGGGAAGGAAGGAAGGATGGAAGGAAGGAAGGAGGGAAGGAAGGATGGAAGGAAGGAAGGAAGAAGGAAGGAAGAAGGAAGGAGGGAAGGAAGGAGGGAAGGAAGGAAGGGCTGGCATTAGTTAGTCAAGGAGAACATGTCCCCCAGAAGCAGAGAATTTTGAGAAAGCAGCCTCGGCCTGTTGAACAGTCCACCCCTGCAGGTCAAGCGAAAAGCAAGCGGCTGGGCTTCTGTCAGGGACAGGGTGCCCTCTGGGGCCATCGCACAGAGAACACGGCGCAGTGACAGAGGCTGGCCCGGTGGGGGTCTGGGCAGCCCCCTTGGGCAGTGTCCCCCGAGGCCACCCCCGGGGGTCTCTGAGCCCCACGCGGGCCTGCTAGCCCAGCCACTTTCTTCAGGAAGCCCACCGCCCTGCCCAGCCTCGAAAACCAACCTGGACCGGTCAGAGGAGCCAACTGCAGGTTTTCCGGGCGGAGAGCCGAGTCTGGTGGCAGCCGGACAGAGAAAAGCGTGTGCATGACTCGAGGGCTGCAGGGGGCAAACGGTGCGAGGGGTTATTTAGTAGAATTTCCCTCCCATTGCGACACTGCCCTTGAGATCACCTCTGCAATTGCGCAACCCCCGCCCTATAAATACAGAGCCGCTCCCGCCCCGGAAGCCTCTGCGAGCTGGGCCTCCGAGGAGCCTCTCTGCCTTCCCGGGGCATCGCAGCCCAGCCTGCCCGCCTGCCAGCGCCATGAGGGCTCCGGCCTTCCTGCTGCTCATTCTGCTCGTGTCCTCCCTCCTGGCCCCAGGTGAGCTTGGAGGCCCCGCTCGAGAACCCTCGTCCGGGCCAGGAACTGGGGGGCCGAGTTTGGGGACAGTTGCGTCTTGGGGCCCGGGGGTGGGGCCGCAGAAAGGCATCCCTGAGGTTGCGTGGCTGGCTTGGGCAGAACGTGGTGGGCAGGCCTGCTGGGCCCGGGGCTACCTCCCGACCCCAGGGACGAGCCTGCTGCGAGCCCCCTGGGCCGACTCTCCCCGGCCCGCAGGGCAGCCCGGCCGCGGGAGAGACAGACCAGCCCTCCCTCCCTGACGGTGCTGGGGGCTCCACGCCCTCGGTGCTTGGCAGGGCTGCGGGGCCCGTCTCAGGCGGCTCCAGCATCCCCGTCTGCGTCTGTCCCAGACTTCCAGCAGTCATCCTCTGCGAAAGGGGACCATGGACTCTGCCTGCGGCGTGGCTCCCCGCGTGGACAGGCCGGCTTCCCATCCAGGGGCGAGAGGTGTGGGCTCACCCTGGTCACTGGGTGGGGCCTCTCAGGTGGCCGGCTGTAAGCAGGTGCCACCTGCCCCTCCCACAAACCAGCTCACCCTGCACCTTTGACTCACTTCGTGCGCGGGCAGCCCGGGGTGCACAGGGGGTCTTCGATCTTCCCTGGGAAATCCGCGCGTCTTCTGTGGAGCGGGAAATCTCCCCAGGGCTCAGGAGGGAGTGCTGGGTCAGACTGGGAGACAGCGGCTCCCCCGGCTCAGAACAGCAGTGTCAGAGCAAGTGGGATGCTCAGGTGGAAGCAAGTGGCGCACCTGTCCTGTCGTGGCCTCGGGCAAATCATATACCCGGAGCCTCAGCTGTCTCCTCTGCAGAATGAGGGGGTCGTGGCGGGGGGGGGCACTTAGCATGGAATCAGCTGCCAAGGTCCCTAAAAGATCCGATGGTGTTTCTGTGCATCATACCATCGGCTACATCGGCTCCAAGTGCGACTCAGTCCCCCCATCTGGAAACTGGGTACGAAAGTCTTCTAATGCACAGTTTTAAGTTTCCAGCTGGGACCCATCGAAGGGGTGGGGAAATCAGTTGCCACATGTTTTTTTCAAAGAACCGAAAATAGGAGTGCCTGCGGTGCAGTGAGCGTTTGCGCTGTCTTATCGCGCTCAAACTCCAGCCGTGCGGGCGTGTGTGCGTTGGAGGCGAGGGGCCCTGCGAAATTTCTGGCTGCAGTTCAGGTCAAGTTCAGGAAAGCTTGAGAGCCACTATTGAACTTGAAGTGTTATGTTCGTTCAGCTGGTCACCTCGACGTCGGGCTGTAAGCATCTCCTTCAAAGCAGAGAATAGGAAAGTGTTTCTGAGGATACGTAGGAGTGATTGAACTTACCAGTCATTCTGTACAGAAATATTAGCTACAACGTGAGTAGACGCTTACCCAGGATTTGCTCAGACACCCCAGGAGAAGCTACCCTACGCTGTCCTCTGACACGAATCTTATTTCTATGAACACAGAGTGATGTCCAAACAACAAGGCAACTCGGGTCTCCAGCATCGGCTGGACGAGGGCCCAGCCGAGAGGGTTAGAAACCAGGATCGTTTGAGGCTGTTCACTCAATGATTCCACAAATATTTAGTTAATAGCTACTGTGTGCAGTCATTGCCCAGGGAAAGGGGAAGAGCCAGGAAAACACAGCCCTTGAAAGCATGACCTGATGTTCTAGAAGCACAGCATGACAAGAAACCCAATTTTATAATTAATTATCTAATTACCATTGTGTTGTGAAATGCCATTAAGTACAGGGTGCTAAGGGAATGCGTGACAAGGGGACCGACTGGGTCTTGAGGGACCAGGAAGGCTTTCTTAAGGGAGCTGAGAAGTGAAGGAAAGCTGGAAGTCATTTTGATGTTCATAGTATTTAAAAAAAATTTTTTTATTTTCTTCTTCTTCTTGACATTAGAAACTCAGGATGTGTCACATAAAATTCAGATTTGAATCTTCTCTTAAGAACACAAAAAATGAAGCCACAGTCTAGGCACAGAGGCAGTGAGCTGTCGTGGCTGCCTCCCCCCCACGTGCCGCAGACCCCTCCGCTCCCTATCGTTCTGCTCTGTCTACTTCGCCGACTGTCCCTGTCTGCCTGGCTGCTGCGGGGAGGTACAGGTATGCAGTGTGGAGGCTGATCAGGGGAGAGCAGAGTGGACTCGGGGCTGCGGGAGAAAGTTCCCAGGTGGTTAGCACGTCCCTGCAGCAAACCTAACCAAAACCACTGAGAGAGGCGTGGGCCACCCCTCAGTATCCTTCCTTCTTTCCTTCCGGGACACCTTGGGCACTCCTGGGCGTTTGGGCCTCAGTTTCCCCGCCTTTCAAATGAAGGTTTGGGCAAAGTGATTCCCCACTCATGCATTCTATGACCCTCAGTCTGCCCTGCCTTGTCCACACCTGGATGTCTTACTCTGTGATCCCCACCCCAACCTGCTGGCCCGAATTCCTTCCACCAGTCTGACCTCTGCCGACAGCCACCAGGAATGTGTCTGCTATGACCTCTGGGTCCCGTCAAGGAAAACATGCTCCCCCTTGCCTCAGACACAAGGGCCCTGTGGCCGCCAAACCAGGCCTCACAGAGGCACCTGGTCAGCCTCACTTGGGAAACTGAGCTGTGCCCACAAAATACCACACGTGGAGCCTTACAGCCAAAAAAAGCATTTTTACAAATACCATCTCATTCAACGTGTGATTTTGTCGCCAGATAGCTTCAGAAGGTTCACAGAGGGGCGCCCGGGTGGTTCGGTCGGCTACACCCGACTCTTGATTTCGGCTCAGATCATGACTTGGGGTGGTGAGATCGAGCCCCGCATCGGGCTCACACTCAGCAGGCAGTCTGCCTCTCTCTCCCCCTCCCTCCAAAGTAAATAAATACAATCTTTAAAAAAAAAATTAAAAAGAAGATGCATGGAGATGAAGTCGGATCCCCTGTGCCTCCACGGATGGCCTGAAGGCCAGCGGCGCCCCTAAGTGGACAAGCAGCCCCTGTGTCAATGCCCGGGGGCAGGGAAGCCTCGCCCGGCGGGCAGCCCTTCCCCCGCATGACCGCCAACCACCGCCCTGTCCTGAGCGGGGAGAGAGCCTGGGCTGACTCGCTGAGGCTGAGAGAGGGCTCTGACAGGCTGAATCCGCCCCTGGGACCAGGCTCCCCGCTTCCCAGCCTGGCGTCCCTGAACGCTTCACCCTGGGTGTGGGGCTTTGCGGGCAGCGCTGCGAAACCCCAGATTGCATTCCGTGCATTTGCTCCTCGCGCATCTCTGACTGATGGGTCCCGCAGGTGGTGTTCTGGCTCCTGAGCTTCCGCAAGCCTCCTGCCCTTTCACTGCAGGTTCCTGGGCAAGAAAGGGGGTGTGGATCCTGGCAGGGGGTGAGTCTGGGCCTCGTATCTTTTCCAAAAACCCTTATCATTTTGGCAATTCACCTCAACTCAGCCAGGTGGTTTTTTAGCCCAAGAAATGTATAAATTTAGTCAACAACTCTCCGGCTTTATCTCCCAGCTACCTCCCGAGTAGCTCTGATGGTGCCCACGCTTCCGGAGAATGACCGAGAACGAGCTCCCTTAGCAGCCTGCTCACCACTCTTGCATTCCCGGGTTCCCTCCCCCTCCGTGTCCCCCGTTCTCCGAAGGGCTCGCGAAGGAATTCTCTCCCCGTGGCTCCTCTCTGCAGAGTCCAAGATCTCCCCATGTTGCCCTCTCTCCGGTCTCACCCCTGCTCCCGGGCCACCAGCCTCTGGCCCGTGCAGGCTGCGTTCCACGTCAGCAGCACGGAAAGCTGTGCTCCCTGGTTTCTGCAGATCTATTTTCCGATGACCGTCAAAGGTCAGCGTCTCCTGTGCTCGCTACCCAGAACCGGTCCTTCCCCCTCCTGTTTGCTTCCGTGGCCGACCCCCTGGTGCCCATCTCCTCCTGGGTTTCCCGCCCCTGAAGCCAACTGTCCTTCCTTCAGCCGACACCTGTTTATGCCCCCGGGGTTCGTGGCTGCATCGAGGTGGGATTTTGGACAATCCAGCTGGATACGGCTCAATAAATAGGCATTTGAAAGAGTCCCTATTTTCGCCGCAAGCACAGAAACTGGCGCAGACCTGCTTTCCCACCAGGGAAAAGCAGCTCCTACCCAGACGCGGGTTTTCTCTGCCACATTCCTCTGGCGTGGGTGGCGCTCCAGTGGCCTCCTCGGAACGTGCCGGAGGCCAATCTCAGGCCAGCCTCATGAGCACGGACGGGGGTCAGCACCATGTCCGGGTCCTGCAGCCGCCCTTGGGAAAGGGGAGGAGAGGAGCAGGGGTGAGGGACCCTCAGAGCTCTCGGGCAGGGAGCGCACAGAAGCGACCGGAGTGGCACAGGACCCACGTGCAGGGTGGTCACAGCTCTTGGAATAGGCAGATGACCTTTTTAGAAGAAACTCTTACTTTTTCCTGTCTTTAACTGCAAAATACAACACGCATCTCGAAAAGTGCATAAACCAGGAATGTGCAACTTAGTGAATTATAAAACAAGTAGCCTGTGACTGGGGTTTAAATCAAGAAGCAGGGCTTGGCCGGCACCTAAGAAATGTCCCTCCAGGCTTCTCGGTCACCCGCTCCTCGCTCCTTCCCCAGCGGTAATCACCGCTTGAATTTTATGGTAACGACTTCCCATATTTCTTAGACTTTTACCACGTTAACACTTGCGCTGAATAATATAGTTGGGTTTGTGTGTACCTTTCAGTTGGCTGGGTACCATGAGGTAGGGGGATGGTGGGTCCCAGCATAGGCACATGTTTCATTGTGATGGAGATGGATAGATAGATAGATAGATAATAGCACAAGAAATTTATGATCTTGATAGATAATGCCACACCATTCTCCAGTGGATGAGAGTTCCCACACTCCGTACCCACGCCAATGCTTGTCATTGTCAGTCATTTTTTAAATTTTAGCTGTCTGGTGAGTGTAGTGGCATCTCGTTGGAATTTTAATTTGCATTTTTCTGAGAAACACTAAGTTGAGCACTTTTGTATATAGCTACTAGGCATTTGGATATCTTTTGTGATATGGGAAAGTATGTGTCTATATTTTCTATCCGATTATCTGGTTTTTTCTCAATGATTCGTAGTAGTCCTTTGTTTATTCTGCATGCAAGCCCTTTGTCAGCTGTAACATCACAAATCTCTTCTCCCTTGCGCTGTAATTTTTCTCTCTCCTAATGGAAATGTTCCTTACACAGAAGTTTGCATCATGATTATAATGTGGCTAAATGTGTCATGTCTCTCCCTTAATGGGTAATCCCTTTTGGATCTTAAGAATCCTTTCTTTACTCCCCCAAAACATGAAGAAAGTCTACAACATTGTCTTCTGATGACTCATTATCTTTCCTTTTTCATGTAGACTTATAATCCATCAGGCAGTGGTTTTTAATGTGTGAGTTAAGGGTAAAGTTTTTTTTTTCAACATGAATGTCCAACTGTCCCAGAACCAGCCCCAAGGGGAACATTCCCTGCCTCCCCCACACTGTTCTCCCAAAGAGCTTGATTCTCCACACATTTATGAGTCCCTTTCTGTGCTCTTTATTCTGCCCTTTCGTCTTTACCAACAGTCTAATTACAGTGGATCTATAATTAGTCTCGAAATCCAGTAAAGCAAGTCCTCCTACCTTCTTCTCCAAGAGTGTCCTGGCTATTCTTGGTCCTTTGAGTTCCACATAAATTTTAGAATAACCTTGTCAAGAATCTCTTGATATTTTCATGGTATGGAGTTAAGTCTACAGGTTAATTTGGGGGAAATTAACATTTAAAAAATAATTAATCTTCCAGTGCTTAAACATAGCATTTCCACTTATTTTGTTCTTTTAGAACTTGTATTTCTTATCAACAAAAGTATTGTATTTTCTTAGAGTTATAACTAGGCATTTGAAACTTCAATACAGTGATTTATTTTAATTTCATTTTATCTGTCGGTTGCTGATGCACAAAAGTAAAATTAATTTTTTATATTGATCTTATACACAACAAAATAGTTCAATTTTTTCATTAATTCCTTCTGGACTGTCTATATATAACCACAATGCCTTCAAATAGTGACAATTTTATTTCTTCCTTCCATAAATATATATATATATATATGAATTTTTTTCCCCTTCTGTTCCTCCCCTGGCTGATACCCTCAAGTAGGGCATTCAGTGCAGTTGCTGATAGCCATTATGCTGGTCTTGTTGGCAATCTCAAATGAAAAGTTTTCAATGTTTGAGCATTAAGTGTACTGCTGGTGGTTACAGGTGTCTGTAGATTTTTCTTTATGCGATCAAGGAAGTTCTCTCCAGTTTCTTATTTGTTAAAAGTTTTTATCATTAATCAGTGTGGAATTTTTCCAATATTTTTCTGCACCTGTTGGGATGATCATATGGTTTTTCTCCTTTAACTGTTAATAGGCATTGACTGATCTTCAAATGTTAAATGAAAGCTTAAATTAGTGAGGTAAACTGAACTTGGTTTTATTCTGTTTGCTGACATTTTACAAGGGATCTTTGACTCTCTGCAGATCAGGAAGGTCGAGCTGTAGTTCTCCTTTTCTTTCCTTGCACTGCCGATCTTTTTAGATGGTGGTATTAAGACCAAGTTGGCACCACGCCATGAACTAGAGAACGTTCTCTCTCCTGTTATTCTGAAAACCAGTGTGCTGCGTAGACTCTATTTCTTATTTGTTGCTCAGGAGGATTTGCTAATGAAGCCATCCTGGCCCAGAGTCTCATTTATGGACTCGATTTCTTTGATCATTATGGGACTATTTATATTTTCTATTTCTTCTTTGTTTATTTTAGTGAATTGTATTTTTCTAAGAATTTTTTTATCTCAAGTCAATTTTTATGTTTGTTCGAGTGAGTGTTCATTTGAACTATTTTTTCTTTTTGAACTATTTTTTCTTTCTATTTTGAACTTCACTATTTTTTCTATATGAATATACGAACAGGAAAATATTTCCTGTTTTTCTGTTTCCACGAATGATTCATGTTTTTCATCCTAATCATTTTCATTCTTTAGATCAGTAGAAGGGGCTCCCTTGCTCTCCTCGTCTTCTCCCAGCCTCACAAGGGAACTCTTTACTGTTAGTTCTGACTAAAATTTGAAAAACAGTGGTCCAGCAATTCTCGATTCTTTACTGAACATTAGATGCATCTAAGGGGTGTTTTTTTAAAATGCCAGTACCTAACCTCGACCCCAGAACAATTCGGTCCATGTTTCTAAGAAGATCCCAATTGATTGGGTGTGTCTGCGGCATGGAGAACCACTGGTCTACACCACAGTTTCTCACCCTTGGCCTGTGGGGCCAGATAACTCTCTGTCGCGAGGGCTGTTCTGTGCATGGCTGGTCTCCGGCAGTACCTCAGGCCTCCACCCACGAGATACCTGTGATCTCCACCCCACATACCCCGGAGCTGTGACAACCCACAGTGTCCCCAAACATTGCCAAGTATCTGGTCACCAGACGGCCACAGTTCTAGGTCGGATGAGGCAGTGGTAACAGGGACATGGATTAAATAAGAGGACAATTTCGAAGGTATGAGAACCATCTCTCCAACGCACAGGACACATGACATTAGAATGCGCTGTTCCCCAGGCTGGGGACAGCCTGCTGTGCTCATCAGCCGGAGCGGCCATAGCAAAAGAGCACAGGGTGGTCTCCTTCAGAACAGAAACTAATCCTCTCCCAGTTCTGGAGGCTCAAAGTTCAAGGTCAGCGTGTCAGCAGGTTGGGTCCTCTCCCGACCTCATTTGGCCTTTCCTCCGTGTGTACCCATCCCTTTACACGTCCAAATGTCCTCTTCTTAGAAGGATCCCAGTCTCATTGGATTAGAGGCTACGTTTATGACCTCATCTGAACTTAATCACCTCTTGAAAGGCCCTGCCTCCAAACACGGTCACATCGTGAGGCACTGGCTGGTGAGGACATCAGCCTACACATTCTGGTGGAGGGGACACCATTCCGCCCATAAAACCTATCAACGGAGGCGAGCAAACAGTGGCTTGATCCCTACTTACGGGGGTTATCGTAGGGCGGCTGCAGGATAGAGTAGAAGACCAGTCTAGAAACCTGATTATGGGATCCTGGGACATTGGGAAGAAGGAAGAATAAATTCCAAGGGGACAGACAGTGGAAGCATGATAGCGTAGCCATACTTTCAACCTGCCCCAGAAGGAACACAGATTTCAGCGAAGACGGTGATGGGGGAGGGGGGGAGCAGGGATTCGGGTCAGAGGGATGGTAGCCCGAGGCAGGATGGGAGCACGGGGAGTTCAGGAAAGCTCACAGTCAGGAATGTCCTTCAGCATTGTTCTGGCAACAGTACCAAGTGATAAAATACTTATTTGAGGACTAATCCGAAATCCCCGCACACCTTAAAGCTGTCTGGGCAGAAGGAAACCACACTCAGAAGCCTGCTGCCCATCTTGGCTTCCGTTTGGCCATGGCTGGCACAGACCTTGGACGGTGCCAAGTCTTGGAAGAGAAAACTCTTTGCAGTGGTTTGCAAAGAGTCGCTTTACCAAATGCTCTGAAATCACCGTGGCCGCAAGCCGTGAGCCTGAAGCGCTTCCTTTCCCTTCTTACAGGTGCTGGCTTTCCTATAGGTCTCGGCCAGAGGTCTGACCACTACCTGTGTGCCAGGAAAGGAGGCACCTGTAACTTTTCCCCTTGCCCGCTCTTCACCAGGTTGGAAGGCACCTGTTACGGTGGGAAGGCCAAGTGCTGCGTGCGCTGACTCCGAGCTGTGGGCGCGATGGAGAAAGGAGGGCAGGTCCGATGAAGTATTTGTAACCACTGTTTTAATAAAAGAAGACCTTTTTTAAGCATACCTCTTTCAGACCCGAATGAATCTTGTCTCCTTTTGGAAGAGGTTGAGAGGGAAGGGGGTGAGGAGCAGAGAGGGGCCAGGCCACAGGGCCCGCCCCGCACAGGGTTGGGGGAGGCTGACCAGGCTTGAGCCGTGTCACCTTCACTGCGTGTCACTGCCAAGCCAGGTTGTGGGCGATGCAGAGGGTCTCTCCTCATTTCACTCCCTCGGCCTCTAGACACCTGTTGATGAGCGAGAATGGTCACTTGCCCTTTTTCCTGATAAATTTTTTACAACACCCAGGAACACACGCGGTTCTGTCATCTCCTTAGTCTTTCATACTCCACGTGGATATGTCACACGCACAAATGAAAACCAAACACCATAGAAATGTTTGCTCCCACCCCCAGCAGCGGCCCTCTCTGCGGGGAGAGGAGGAGAGGAGGGAGGGGAGGTTGATTTGTGTTGTGGGCATAACCCCCGGGTCTTCTCTGTGACACACACACAGCACATGGCTAATTCCCGGGCATCCAAGCCTCTCCCTTCCCCTGAAAAGCTAAGAAATAATCCAGGAGTGTTCTATTCTGAAAAGAAACCTCAGGCATGCCTTCAACTTCCCTCTTCAAGATATGGAAGTCCTCCCTGCAATCGTTCCTCTGGATGTTCAATCAAAGACCGACTCCCAGATAAGCCTTCCCGCTTAGGACAGCTAAGGTTTGGGTTTCCCAAGAGCCGGTTCCTCCAGCAGGAAAAAAAAAAAAGAAAGAAAGAAAGAAAGAAAAAGAAAGAAACTCCACATTCTGTGTTTATCTCACATTCTTCGGTTTCCAGGGTTGTGGAGATTTTCCCTGCCCTGCGAGGAGCTCTTCACATGACCGAAAGCAAATGCTCGGGGATGCCAAGCTGCAAAGAGGCAAGGGGCTGTTCCCCCAGATGGGAATATGCCCTCGACAGCCCTGGCCCTGGAAACAGCAGGCCCAAAACCAGAAGACAAGCACGGTTTTTGCAGCCCCTCCACCCGGAGGACCCTCGGTCCCCGGGCCCCGTGGCAAGGGGGTGGCCCTCCTGACTGCCCATTGTAAGGGACTGCAGCTGAGCACCTTCTCGTCTGCCCTGGCCAACCCCCCCCCACCCCGCCTGTGTCCTGCCTTCCTCCCAGCATCCAAACTCCTCTGAGCCTTTGCATTCCCCGCCCCCTCCCGCCCAGGGCATCTGCAGACTCGCAGCTTATGGACCGGCCGGTGCCTCCCAAACCCCGTCCTCCTGCCACGAGGCCCTCGCCGCCCCCTCCTGTGCCTGGGCAGGACCGGCCACGCTAGCCCACTCCTCCTCCACTTCCCCCGTGACGCACACTCGTCGCCCTCTCACCACGACTCGCACCGCTGCTGCCCCGCTTGGCTCGCACGGGAACGCGGACGAGGCCGCTGAGCCACCGCAGAGCGGAGATAGGGCCGTGCTCGCCGCTGTCCACAACGCACTTGGCTTCGGAACAGTTGCGAGGGCCAATGTCTGGCTCCCCCGATAGCATCTGCTTCGCTGAAAAGCAAGCGCTGGTCTGAGTAAGCCCTGCACGCTGTCCCGGTCCGCCTTACTGCCGTGGCTGTCACTTAGGAAAGGGGGAGCTGGTCACCGCGCTGACCGCCTGAGTGAGGCGTGTCCAAAATAATTCAAAAACCCAGTCCCAAAGTGGGGATCCCGCCTGGCTTTGTCTCCCCTCAGAAACTCCGATAAAAGCTGTGGTCTCCGCTCGCTCCCGTGTCGCGCCTCCTGGCCCTCGCGGCGTCGCCATGTGCCCCTGCATGGTGTGCTGGGCCTCCTTTCTCGAGGACCCATGCGTGTAACTCGTCCTGTTGATTTGACCCCCTGCCGCGGCTCCAGGTGGCTGCACCTGACCGACCAGGTCGGGGAAGAAGACAGAGCTCTTGGCACCAAGAACAGCGCGTGCAGTCACAGCCCGGAGGGGACGTAGGAGATGCCCCCTGCTGGCCGGCTGGCTGGTGGCTGTCGCGCTTGGGCTCTGCCTTTGGGGAAGATTCGGCGGCTGTTGGCGTTCTGTGCGCTGCTCTGCCTCGTGCTGCCTCTATCCGGCGCTGCCGAGGCTTCCGACCAGAAATCGGGGATGTCTTCCTCCTGGAACTCAGGTTCAGGGCGGCTGGCCCCGGGCTGGGGCGGGGAGAGGGGGGGAAGGTCCTCCAGCCCTGCCGGCGGGGCTGCCATTGCGGGCTCCCATGCTCACAGAGGCTCCCCTGCAGGGAGGGTAGAGACGTGCTCTCCCTGCGGCCGGCTCCCTGGGGGTCAGGTGCGCCGCGGGGAGATGCGGGCCGGCGACCCTGGAAGTGCTCAGGGAAGCAGCACAGGGATGGGGGGGGGGCGTCCTCGTCCACGTTCATCTTCCTCGGGTTCTCCCTAACCAGCAAGGGGTCCTCCTTCAAGGGAAGCCCAGCACGGAGCCCCAGGACGGTCCATGCCACGCCGGCCCCTTCTCTTCTGCAGGGCTCCTTGCTGCTGCTCTTGGTTCCCTGACCTCATGGGGTGTCATGGGTCCTGGACCCTGTGGCTCAGCATTTAACAAAAAAGGGACAGGGGAAGGAGTAATTCATTCCAGGCCCCCCGAAACACCTGGGGAGTTTTCCTAGCTGAGTAAAAGTACCCGCAGGGTTGATAGGAACATTTGAGGAGATGACAGGTATGGTGCCAACTCGGCATGATCCCTGACCCGCGGCAGCGACAGGAAGGGTGCTTCCTTTCCTCTTCTCTGCCTGGCTCTTGGGGGTGCAACCACGGGGAGGGAGACCTGTCGTCTTGCCCAGGGTCAGTGGTCAGGAGCCCGGAGGCCGTCTGCACATGGCCCCCCCCCCCGACCTCGTCTGCCCGGCGCACTAACAAGCTGGTTTTTCTGCCTCTGTGGGTTGAAGCAGCTCCGTCCGTGACGGACGGGGTGTGACTCAGCGCTGAATCAGAATGTATGTGCAAGAAGAGAGAAATCACCTGCAGTCGGAGGCTCAGAAGATCAGAGAGCGTGAACCGTCACAGCTGAGCGTGAACAAGACCTGGCAAGCCATTCGTGGTGGGGAACAGAAGGAGACCCCAGGCTCAGCCCCTCTCCACCACCTCCTGGACCCTGACTTTTCCTCCCTTAAAATCATGCCAAACTTGCTAAGTAAGCCATGAAATATCACTGGTTTGAATCAACTCATCAGGCCACAAACCAAAACCACTAATGTTGTCTCGATCCAATCGCATAACTTTTTAGAAACTTTGAGTTATTAAAGAATCTCCTTCGGTTATGAAGATGGAGGCTTGTCTATTGTTAAAGTTCAGTCTCATGTCCTATGGGACGTTCCTGTCCCGTGTACGGGCTGTCCCTGAGGTGGGGGATGTGTGAGGGCTGGGAAGGGGGTCGCATCTCAGTCTCTTCCTCTTACTCAGTCCTTTGGATGGGAGGTTGCACAATGTTTGCTCTTCCAGAAGAACACACTTTACTAGATTAGCAAGATTTCTGCTCCACTGGGCTGCATGTGCTGGCTCTCCGGAGGGCCCTATGGAGCGGCCCTCCTCCACCCCTGGCCTGGGACATCGAGTTCAGGCTCAGACGGTCCCCACCAGCCCCCATCTGAGGCAATAGCCCTCAGGCCCCATCTTTTGATATCTTATCACCCAGTAGGTGGCCCGCTAGAGACAGGCAATGAGGTGACCTAAGTCCAGCCATTCCCAGGGGCCCTGCCGGAAACATCCGGATCCTAGAATGCAAACAGTGGGCATCTGGAGTGCCCGGCCAGCACAGCCCCTAGCCCTCCCGTCTTTCCCCCGCGCCTGCTCTGTGCCCCAGGGGAATGTACGCCCTCTCCAGTCATGACTGGGTGATGGCCATGCCTGCAAAGGTCACTCGCAGAAGCAGAGAGGAGGACTCCCCACCGGGAGAATCCACCAACTGTGTACGAGGGTTCCCCTTTCTCCACATCCTCGCCAACACCTGTTGTTTCTTGTGTTGTTGATTTCAGCCATTCTGACAGGTGTGAGGTGATAGTTCATTCTAGTTGTGATGTGCATCTCCCTGATGGTAAATGATGTTGAGCATCTTTTCATGTGTCTGTTGGCCATCTAGATGTCTTCTTTGGAGCAATGTCTGTTCCTGTCTTCTGCCCAGTTTTTAAATGGATTATTCATTCACCTTTTTGTCTGATGAACGGATAAAGAAGATGTGGTATATACATACAATGGAATATTACTCATACATAAAAAAGAATGAAATCTTACCATTTGCGACGACATGGATGGAGCTCGAGAGTACAATACTAAGCAAAATAAGTCAGACAAAGACAACCATATGATCTAACGCATATGCGGAATTTAGGAAACAAAACAAATGAACAAAGGGGAAAAGAGAGAGACACACACAAATCAAGAAACAGACTCTTAGCTACAGAGAACAAACTGATGGTCACCAGAGGGGAGATAGGGGGGGATGGGGAGACAGGTGCTGAGGAGGAAGGTGTGCACCAGGTACGTACAGAATTGTTGAGTCACGATATTATACACCTGAAACTAATATTACACTGTATGTTAACTAACTGGAATTTAAATAAAGACTTTTAAAAAGAAGAAACAAATGTTGTAACACATGAGGAAAGATAAGTCATTTTGAGGGAAAAAAGACAAAATAAAGAAAGGGACAGAGGAAGGAAGAGAGGAAAGGCATGAATTTTAGACCAAAGTCTTATCATGCCCACCATGATTATTCTTTTTTTTTTTTTTAATAAATGACGGCATCACTGGGCATTTGGCGCAACAAAGAAAATAATCAAGAGGACCTTAAAGTCCCTTCATCTACAGGGTCATAAACATCCTTAAAATCCTGCCACAGTTCTGAGCCATGAATCCTTCCAGAACTCCCTTTGTCTCCAGGTCTTCGCCTCCTGGTCTGGGAGGGGTCACACCTTAGGCGGGTGTGAATGCCACGTCTACCCGCAGCAGCATTAACGTTTTCTGCTTTCATTCCGAATGACAACTTATAAAGTTAAAATATCTGAATTCGAACCTGTTGCACAAGGGTAAATGGTTCTGTGTTGCTTTGATATGAACCTCTTAAAATCTTTTCCTTTTTTTTCTACTTGCCAATGAGTAGCTCTCCTACCCACTGACCGAGATAAGAAGCAGAAGCTAAACACTCAGCGAGGCTGGTCCTCACAGCTGTTCCTGCGCTGCCTCGTGGCTGGTCATCTTTAGTGGCTCCCCCATCAGAACCTTCCCATGTGACTATCCATAGTAAATCACATTTACAATTCGCTTTTACATCACATTTTTAAAAGATTTTATTTATTTATTTGAGAGAGAGAGAGAGATTACAAGCAAGGGGAGTGGGAAAGGGAGAAGCAGGCTTCCCGCTAAGCAGGGAGCCTGATGTGGGGCTCGATCCCAGGACCCTGGGATCATGACCTGAGCAGATGCTTAATGACTGAGCCACCCAGGCGCCCCTGCATCACATTTTGAAAGGAGGAAACCCTAGTAGGTCTTAAACTCCGCCTATTAACTCACTGTGCAATTCTGAGCCAGCACCTGCATCTCCTTAGTTAACCCGAAAAGCAGCAGGTTCAGGTCCTTCTACCAAGGATCCAAGAGCCAGGATGAGAACCCAACCCTCTTGGGCACCATCTAGTGGCAAACGAGGGTAACATGGGTTCCACCTTCTCATAACATGGTCCTGGCTCAGGATTTTTCTTAGGATCTCACAGCCGAAGCTCTGAATAACCACTTCTCCATGATCTACTTGTCCAAAACCAATTCACTGAGTATACTTTACCTAATTATGTGCTGTTCAACAGAGCCCTTTCACCAGGACACGTCAAGGAGAACAAGAGTGGGAGTAGGAGGGTGGGGTGACAGGTCAGGCACTAGGGTGGGGTGGGGTGACAGGTCAGGCATTAGGATGGCGGTGGGGTGACAGGTCAGGCACTAGGATGGGGGGACGAGGCGTGAGGACAGACACTAGCGCAAGGACAGAAACGGGAGCAGGTGCAGGGCCGACACAGGCATGACGGGGAGAGCAGAGGGCAGGACCCTCACGTGCTGACGTGTAACCGGGGCGGGAGAGGGAGCCTGAGTGAGAGATAAAGCAGAGACGGGGACGGGGCGGGAGGGGGCGGGGAACCGCAGCAAAAACCAGTACGGTGAAGACAGGTAGAGCTCAAAGTTTCACAGGTGGAACTGAGCCGCTGGGAAGAAGAGCCGGGTTCAGGGCGACAAAGATGCGTCCAGGCAGGACGTCCCCCGAGCACATCTGCAAACCTCCCGAGGGATGCGCACTGAATGGCTCTCGGAGATGCCCATCCGTGCCCAGTTCCGAGTGTCCCGATCACCGTTTGCTGCGGCCGCCTCTCCGAACGTGCCTTCCTCCCCCGGAGGACTGCGTGCGGCCGGCCGCGGGCTGGGTGCACCTGTCGCTCATCTGGGACGCACGCGTCACGGCCGCGGGGCTGAGCGGGGCTGGACCAGCCACGTCCTCCCGACGGGCCCGGGGTCAGCAGGCGGAGGTTCGAGCTGCCTCCACCGAGAGGCGCCGCGAGCACTGCCGAGAAGGCCTGATCATCACCTTCCCTGGGCGCGCTGTGTCGCTGGGGCCTCGCTCACCCTGGAGGGTCTCCCCTCCCAGGGCTGGCCAGTCCCTACGGACTGCAAACAATGGCCCGGGAGCTTCCCAAGTGCCAACCAAGAAGTCCAGAGGCCCCCCGGGCTCTCACACCCGGCCTCGGTCCCCCTGCCCCGATCCTGCGCCCGCAGTTCCCGGGCCACCCAGCCGCTGAGCTCGCTCTGCTAATCCCAAACCCGTTCCCCTGCCTCGCCCATTCCTTGCCATGGAAACCACAGGGAGGGCCCTGGCCCTTGTCTCCAGCTCCTTCGGCCTCCTGACCCCCCGCAGCCTCCCCGGAGGGCCCCTCCTCTTGGGATCGGTGAGAAATAAGCTATCTTTTCAAGGCAGTTGGCTCCTGGTCTGTTGGCCTTGCTGCATCTCTACCGTCGTATCAAGTCTGTATTTCGGAGCTAGCAGTAACCTCCATCACCTCCGTGTCCTTTGAACGAGGGTGGCCTCCGGGCCCAGGCTGCGGGTGCAGACAGCGTTCAACTCCCCGGGGTGACGCAAGGGGAAGCATGCAGCTCCAAAAGGGATTTTTGGCAAACGCCAGGCCTGGAGAAGCCAAGCAAAACTCCAGCTCTTTTCTCCCCATTGTTAATTAATGTGTGCTTGTTCCTAACACGTTCAATAGAAACTGCACCGACGAATAAAGATTAGCTCTTACAGAGTAGGAGACAGCGGTGGTTTGTTCAGGCCCTTGAAACAGAAACCAACATGGAAATTGCCCCTTTAGGGACCCTCGGGGCAGTGAGGGAGCCCTGCACGCCTCCCTCACTCCTCCCAAGGTCTAGTAAGCCTTGCTATGTTGTGTCAGAGAATACACCTGCTTCCCCCTGGAGGCCGCGGCCTGGGCCATGAGGAGGGAGGGTGGGGACACAGCCGTGGCCTCCAACACACCCCTGGCCGGGCAGCTCCGTGAGGTGAGTGTTTCCAAATTCACCCGCAGCAAAGCAGGCCTGTGAGTTTGGGCCGGGCCTCCCGACCTCTGGCTCCTCCGTGGCAGTTAATATGTTCCTTCGGCAACACACCCCCTTCATGTTGGCAGCTGCCCCCCCCCCGCCCCGGGCAGCACAATCACGACCCAGCAGAAGCACGTCTGTATCCACGGCCGCATCACCCACCACGTGAGCGGTGGCTCCCAGCAACGATGTGACTCGTTCCCCATTCCGTGAGCCAGTGCTTTGGGCCGAGCTCTCCTGGGACAGGCCATAGGCCTCGAGGGCACTGGGCCAGCACCTGCAGTCTCAGATGGCCTTGCTCACGTCTGGAGGGTCGGCTCGGTCTCCAAGAGACCTCCAGCGTTAGGCTCCTGCCCTCCCACAGAGACAGGGGCATGAGGTGCTATCTCTCTCAATGGTTATTCCTGGGAAAGTCCTGGATTGTAAAACTGACAAGGGCTTTTATTTTTAAGATTTTATTTATTTATTTCTTTGACAGGGAGCGCGTGAGCGTAGCACAAGCAGGGGGAGCGGCAGGCAGAGGGAGAAGCAGGTTCCCTGCTCAGGGGGACTCGGCCCCAGGACCCTGAGATCATGACCTGAGCCGAAGGCAGACACTTAACCGACTGAGCCACCCAGGTGCCCCAAAACTGGCCAAGGCTTTTAAAGAAAGATTTACATACATCTGGGGCACCTGGGTGGCTCAGTCAGTTAAGCATCAGACTCGGCTTCAGCTCAGGTCAGGATCTCAGGGTCCTGGGATGGAGCCCTGTTGGGGGGGGTCCCCGCTCTGCTTGTCTCCCCCCACTCTGCCCCTCCTCCTGTTCATGCTCTTTTTCTCTTTCTCTCTCCAAGATAAATAAATCTTTAAAAAAAAAGATTTACATACATCTCAAAGGGACAGAGAAAAAAAATTAGTGACAAACGTTCTCGAGGGATAGACATCAAGTCTGTCTTGCTCACAGACTGGGCTTCCTCACAGGACGGGCTCAGGTTTCCCAGAGAGAGAATAAGACACAGACACAGACACAGGGACAGACAGAAAGAGAGAGAGAAGGAGCCACAAGACCCCCAGGGCCTGCTCTTGGAACACCCGCCACCTAACCTCTCCCACAGTCTTTCGGTCAAAGCCCATCACGGGCCAGCCAAATTGAAGGGAGAAGAACACACGCCGCCTCCTCCTGGGAGAGGTAGTGAAGTCACATGGCAGAGACGTGTGCATGGGGAGATGGAAAAATCTGTGCAGGTCTTTTCCGGCCTTTTGGACACGTTGGGGTGTTTACACATGAGCAATACACGGTCCTCTAGCTTCTGAGATTTCTGCACAACCGACTCACCATCTGTCATCCCATGGCTGTGATGTGGGGTGGGAACCGCAATTTTCTGACTTAAAGCTAGTCTGTAGGGACAATGAGCCCCTTTCTCCAAGACGTTTTCTACGTTTCCTTTCAAAACCCTCCCAATGCTTCAAGGCAGCAGACATTAACTATAGCTCTTATTCGAACTGCTGCTGTCCCAAGAGAAATACCCTCCTTCAAACTTCTAAATCATCGATCATCATTTGGTAACATACAAAATATGGCATCCATGTATATGCTTCAAATAGTACCTGGGAATTAGGGGATACATTTTCCCCCTAAAACTTAACATGTTGAGCGGAGTATGGCATACCGCAGTGATCCCTCCCCAACCATAAGCACCCTCTACCCCCAATCCTAATTTCTATACCCGATTTCAACTTTATATTCCTTTCCTAGGGGATGACAGTCCAACGTGCACAAATTGGGACACACTCTCTTGGCAGGAAAACCAGAGAAAGGAGTATCTGGGGACAGAAAGTCAGTAAGAATCAAGGCTGCAGCAGAGAAAAGGGAACAGGACTCTGGTCAATGAGGTTTTGGGGAAAATAAAGCTGAAGGAATGAAAACCCAGACCTTACAACTACACTCTTGTATGGGCTTAGAGGGCAGAGATTGGAGAGACATTTAGGAGGCTCTGATCCCCGTTATTGCTGCTGGTCTCCGAAGGCGGGGCAGACCGAGAAGAGCAGAATTTGTAGCAAACTGCCCCCCTCCCAATAAAAAGGAGGAAATGGTTTGGCTAATTGCCAGCTTCAGGAGCTAAAGACCCCAAACTCATCATCACCACCACCATGCCTCAAAGCCGCCTCTTCCTGAAGTTGCGCTGTACGTGGTCTAGAGATCTAGGTAGATACATGTATCCTGAAAGTTCTCCAGGGCTCGGCTTGACTTCTCTCACGCCGCGATCTTGACTAATCCTTAAGGCCTTCCGGTAAAGGCTTTTGGCAGGACAGAGATCTGGATGGATTTGAAGGTGAGACGCAGAGGCCTGTTAACATCCATTGGGAAATTTCAAAAAGACCAATTAATGCCTGCAAAACAACTCGTTCCATCCCAGTGCACTGACTAGTGGTTCGCGGGCTGTCCCTCTGTGCCCCAGAGGCGGTGACCAGTTTGACCAGCTCGTGACCAGCCCCCCGGCCATCACAACCATCCCGCAGCACTTCTCCAGGGCCCCTTACAGGTTGGGGAACGGCAGAGGAAATTCTGCCCACATCGGAGGCCTGATCTGATTTGCGCTTACTCCCCCAGGGACCAGAGGACCCAGGGCTGCCCTGCCTCTGTCCCTGGCTAGCTGCATGGGGCAAACCAGCAGGGGACTTCGTGCCCCCACGGCTCCTGAAGTGGGTTCTGGGGCCAGAAGCCTCCCGAGCACCCGGTGGGCAGGGAAAGGGGCGGGGGCACGGAGGCCCTGGGGCTGTCCGCCCCACTGCTGGCGGCTGAGCAGAGCGCGGGTGAGTGCCTTGTGGCCCCAGGCTGAGCACCTGCCCCGCTCACCCCTCCAGCCCCCCCGAGCCATCGCCAGGCCACCCCCACTGGCGGGTGATTCATCAGTTGTATATAACACCCAACACCCAGTGCTCATCACACCAACTGCCCTCCCTGATGCCCATCACCTGGTTACCCCATCCCCAAAGCACAGCAGAGGAAACAGTTGATAACACCAAAAGACAACCTACAGAATGGGAGGTGCTTGCAAATGTCTTATCAGATAGAAGACTAGTATACGAGATCTATAAAGAACTTACCAAACTCAACACCCAAAAAACAAATAATCCAGTCAACAAATGGGCAGGAGACATGAACGGATATTTCTCCAAAGAAGACATACAAATGGCCAACAGACACATGAAAAAATGCTATACATCACTTGGCATCGGGGAAGAGCAAATCAAAACCACAGTGAGATACCACCTCACACCAGTCGGAATGGCTTAAATCAACAACACGAGAAACAACAGGTGTTGGCGAGGATGTGGGGAAAGGGGAGCCCTCCTACGCTGTTGGTGGGAATGCAAGGTGGTGCAGCCACTCCAGAAAACAGTATGGAGGATCCTCAAAAAGTTGAAAATAGAGCTACCCTATGACCGAGCAATCACACTACTGGGTATTTACCCTAAAGATACAAATGTAGTGATCCGAAGGGGCAGGTGCACCCGAATGTTTATAGCAGCAATGTCCACAATATGTCCAAACTATGGAAAGAACCTAGATGTCTATCAACAGATGAATGGATAAAGAAGATGCAGTATATATATACAATGGAATATTACTCAGCCATCAAAAAACTGAAATCTTGCCATTTGCAATGACGTGGATGGAACTAGAGGGTATTGCGCTAAGCAAAACAAGTCAGTCAGAGAAAGACAATTATGATATGATCTCTCTGATATGAGGAATCTGAGAAACAAGGCAGAGGATCATAGAAGAAGGGAAGGAAAAATAAAATATGGCTCTAAGTTTTATAAACAGGCCAGCAGGCATAAGAAGTTAAGTGGTTTGCAGTGTTTCTGAAAATTTTGAAATAAACGAAACCAAACAGAAATCCACTTCCTTAAAAGAAAGCTTTGAAAGTTGAAATAGAAAGCAGCCACTCTGCTCCTCAGCCCAGAACCAGCCAGAAGGGGTTCCCACAAAGAAAACTGGGTGATGAGCCCCCCTTAAACAAATCGACCCTGAATTTCGCAAGTCTGTTTCTCATAGGGTCTGCAAAGAAATTTCAGAAAAGTGCAGTTTTGGAAAAGCACCTGTAGGAGGAGCCAAAACAATTGCATTTTGCACAATGCTGACTGACACTTAGGAATGGAGGACTTGAAGTGACTTTATAACCTAATGAAGAAGCATCTGCTAGTGACCAAAAATCTGACAATACATGAGCCTCTTGAGGCAAAGTAGCTTATGAGAAATACAAGCACTTATATCATATATGTGTTTTTCATTCCAAATACTTCTAGCTGTTAATGTTAAGTCTGACTCTATTCAGATGACCCTGACATTAGTGATCACTTGTTTAAACAAAGTCGGTTACTTTTCTCCATTTAGGTGTTGTATTTCCACTATAATGCTGCGTATTACCAACATCTTTTTTTAAAAATGTCGAAGCCTCTAAATTCATTTGGAGCCTCAGCATGAAGCGACGGAGGAATGCGTGACTCATCCCAACCTTAGGACCCGTCCTGGTTTAGAAATGTTTTCTTTGGTGGAAGCTAAAAGATCTTAAAAAGAAATTTAAGGTGAACTTTAAGGATATGTAAGGAAGGCAAGGCTCCACATAGACAAGTAAAAATTTAATATTTAAAAAAAAAAAAGATTAGTAAAAGGAACAGCCACAGCCAAAACCTTGAGCTATTCACTATCTCAGGTTCAACCTCACCAACAAGCGTGAAGATGGAGGGCGGTGGGTGGTGTCTTCAAGCTGCGGGCCCGTGAGGGACTCTTCTAGATGAAGTGGGTTCGTACGGCTTCTTGCTTGAGCTGTTAGCAAGGACAAATCAGAGCTTGGTGAGAAACTTTGTTCTGAAGTTAGGTCAATGACTGTGTTTCCAGGGCTCCGCTCGGAGTGTTCGTTCCTGACGCAGCTAGAAAGCTTACACCCTCATCTGCACAGCGCGGTACGCTGGGTGTGCACTTGCTCACGCGTGGAGGTGCGTGTGGTCGAAGGGCCTGGACGCACGTGATGGAGATGTGGGCTCTGAGGCCTGACGGGGGCGCAGCGATAAGCAGGGAGCTCAGAAGCGCAGAGAGAAGGTGTTGGCCATGCCGGGGAGGCCTCCCTGACCACGCTGTCCTCGGACCCCAGCCTCGGTCCACCACGAGCCACGGCTCAACTTGACACGACTTGCTTCCTGCTTAAACTTTTCACGAGCATGGGCTTTCTCTCCCCAGCTGAGCCCTGGGCTTCCGGAGAACATCTTTCCGTTCCTTCGTGCCTTCTGTCTCCAGCAGGTGGTAAAAACCCAGCGAAACTGATCGCTGGACTAGGGAAAGCTTCAGGGAGGGTAGCAGGAGGGATGCTCGGGTCAGGAGAACAGACGATTCGGGACGAAAAGGAAAGCTATGCATCCTGATGTTTATAGTCGGGACCTTCTCTGTTGTTGTCGGGCTTTTTTCTTGACATTATGCTTGTGTCAGAGATCAGAGCTTCAAAGACTCCGTAAGAAATCAGTTCACGCCAGGATTCCAAATCATGAAAAAGGAACATGTTTTCTTAAGCATCTTTCCTGGGCCCTCGGAACTATGAATAAATGCGTTTCAAAGAGACGCCCTCCCGCTCTGGCCACAGCCCTGTTGGCCAGAGATCAGAGTCAGGCTTGTCGTCGGCATAGCCAGCGTCCTGGGGTGGCCCTTCGGGAGGGAGCTTTCCAGGTGACTTTAAAGGAGCGTGTTGCTCTGATTCAGGACCAGATGAATTAAGGAGACCTCCCCCGCCCCGTTTTTCTAAACTTGGACAAGACAGACGCTCACAGTCCCAGACGGCCTTGGTGGGCACCGCTGTCCCTGCTGCGAACGGGTGCAGTAATCACCCTTGTTTCCGGTCGTGAGGACGCCGAGGGGGGGCCTGGGTGCACGAGGGAGAGCGCCGTGAAACCCCAAGTCCACGGTGCCCGAGCGTGTGCCTGGGGACTGGTTTCATGTTCTCATTTGCTACACGACTCTTTGGGAGGTAAAGTGTGGGGACCCATGTCACCTTCCAGACAGCTTTCCTAAGCCGGGAGCATGGGCAGAGGTTTCTGGGATGGGTTTCTGGGAAGCACGATGACACCGGAACATGTCCGGATTTCTTTTCTCTGGTGTTGATTCCTTTTCCTCGACCTTAGGAAGGTCACCCAGCCTGGGGGAGCTGGTGTGTCCCCGTGGCCCGTGACTGCCCACCGAGCCCTGCTGTCCTCCAGGCTGGCCTGCCTCCTGTTGGCCCCCCAAACCCACAGCTGCGTGTGCATCCACCTGATTTCAGGGCTTGATGGGGCCCACCAGGCTCGCCCTCCTCACTTCTGCGTCTTAGTGCCTCCCCAGTAGCCTGGGCCTCTCTGCCCTGTCCACGGCCTCAGGTGCCTGGCTTCTGAGGACTGCACGTCCTCCCCGCCGGCCCAGCTCCCACGCGTGTTCGTTGCCGAGCTCTGGCTTGTTTCTGTCAAGACCGAGCACCGCGCGTGTCCGTCACGTGGGCTGGAAACCCAGCTCCCCTTCCCAGTCCCCGGATACCCCGCATCTGCTCCTTCCTTGCCGTCTGCTCTGCCCTCTTTTCACTCGAGCCTGCAGCCCGTACTGCTTGAAGTAGTCATTTAGCTTTCTTCCTCATCTTCCTTCCTCCGGCACATGGGCCCACATTGCACGCGTGACACATACACACGTACGTACGTGGGCATGCACACACGTGCACACACACGCACACACACAGCTAGCAAACCCAGCAGGCTGGGTGGCTTGCAACAGACATTTATTTTCTCACGGTCTGGAGGCTGGAAGTCCAAGTCCAAGGTGCCGGCAGATTTGGTTCTCTGCGAAGGTTGGCTTCCTGGCTTGCCGACCGTGAGCTGGCCGTGTGCTCACGTGGCCTTTCCCTAGTGCACGTGAGCAGAGGATCAAAGAGTGAAAGAGTGTTCTGGCCATTCTTCCTCTTCTTGTAAGGGCACTAATCCCATGGGGGGGGCACCTGTGATCTGTTCTGACCCTAATTACCTCCCAAAGGCCCCACCTCCTAAAACCATCACACTGGGGAGTGGAGCTTTGACACAGAACTTTGGAAGGACACATTCAGTCTGTCACACATGCACACATGTGCAGCCATCCCGTACCCCAAACACACCACACACAGCTCTGCCAAACTCCTTTTCCAGCCCCCTCGCTCGTCCCCAGGGAAGCCCCCCTCTAGACGCTTTAAAGCGAGGACAGCATGATGTCTGGAAGAACACATTTGTTGAGGCGGTTAATTCCCATCCCGAGAAGTTCTGGGGTAGAAGATGCAGGTCATGGTGCGCCTGGCTGGCTCAGTGGGTTAAAGCCTCTGCCTTGGGCTCAGGTCATGATCTCAGGGTCCTGGGATCCAGCCCTGCATCGGGCTCCCTGCTCAATGGGGAGCCTGCTTCCTCCTCTCTCTCTGCCTGCCTCTCTGCCTACTTGTGATCTCTCTCTCTGTCAAATAAATAAATAAAATCTTAAAGAGAAAAAAGGAGAAGAAGATGCAGGTCAGCATTAGCTCCAGACCTCGCAGGGCCCAGAGCAGCTCCCAGCAAGCCTGTCCGGTCCAGGCTCCCATCCCGCCAGCTCCATCTCTCCCGTGCATGGCCAGAGTGGGTCTCTGGCGGCCTTGCAGAGTGGGGTCACTCCCATCGCCTCTGGGTTAGACCTGACGACTGCAGCGTGGGGTCCGAGCTCCGGGGCTCCGTGTGTGGAGAGGGAGGTGTTCTCTAGAAGGCTGGATGTCTGTCACCGATCAGCCAGGGAGAGAGGTGTGGGCATCCCATTGAAGCTGCCACAGTCTGGCCCTGCACCCCGGGCCCTTGCTCTCCCTCGGGCATAGGGACGCCGTGTCCAGTGCTCTATGGAAGGAGCGGGAAGCCTCCGGCTGAAACCAGCTGGGGCTGCAGGAGGCTGACCTGTCTGCCCTCCGCCTCCTGAAAGCCCTGATGCAGACAGGCTCCACCTGCTGCTCCAGGCACATGCTTTCCTCGCCTTGGACTTCACAGATATTATGCCAGGTGAGAAACGTGCACCCCGGAGCAGGGACCATCTGGCTTCTCAAGGGGAACAGGAATGAACACCTGGCGTAGTAAAGCCTGGCATTCCATGATTTCCCTGTGTTCGGGAAAGAGGGCAGCCTGCCCTCACCAGCACGAGATGATGGTTCGAATTGGCTTTTGTTTGGGGCTGGCTCCTTTGGCGGGGTCGGTCCACACAGTAGAAGTGGGAGGTGGTCGCATTACCCTGAGAACACCTTGGGAAGGTGCCCCACGCTGCTCCGTCGTAGGGTCCCTGCATCCATTTCTCCTGAGTCCCCAGTCCCTGGCCTGATGGGACGCAGCCAGAGGCCTGACCCTGAGAGAACAGCTCTAGCCCAGCGAATGTGTGTCCTGCCTGCATTTGCTATGGCGAAGTCTCGCTCTCTCTGTGTCTTGTTTTCTCTTGGTCACTTCTTGATTCCCTCCCAGCGTCCTCCTCCTCTCTCTTTCCGAGTCTCCACAGTTGTGTGTGCTTACATGAAACATGTGAAAGTCATGACAGCATTGTCCTTCTGTCTGTCCATTTGGTGGAGCCCAGCACAATTTATGTTCTTGTTTTACTTCTGTGACTAAACCTCCTTCATAGGGTTTGAAGAGCAAAGCACGTTTGGGAAGGAATAAGATGCTTGAGGCCACCTAACGGCTTCATCATTGACAGAGCTTTGGCGGGAGGGCTTAGAGGATCAAGAACTCAGCCACTTTTCCTAAAGGGCGTACAAAGGACGAGCCCTGCTCACTTGCTGGGGAGGAGCGCCCACCACACCACGCAGAGGGAGTATCTCCCACGTGTCCTTGTTGCTTCCTACATGTCTGTACATGGAGTTACATTACCCAACCCTTAGGGTGCTTGGTTAGAGATGCCCTCGGAGATGCCAGGTTTCATGAAGAGGGTGGACACCCCACAAACACTGCTGTTGTCCGCTTCCCTTCCTGGTGTGAGCGCGATGGGCTCCTGGTCCCTGCTGGCCTGGGCCCTGTGTGCCATGCTTGCTGCATGGGCTTCGTGAAGCCAGCTCAGCTCTTCATGCCGTGGGCCGCCCTCTCCTGCCACCAGCTCTGGAGGATGGGCATGTTGGGGGCCCGTGTCCTGAGTCTGGCTCTCTTCTTCAGAGCTTACTGAGTCTGGGTTTGGGTTTTTGGAGGTAAGCAGAGCTTACGGTCTGGCTGTCAGTTGCTGTGTAAAAAACCACCCCAGACCTTAAATAACAGAAAAGGGTGGCCCCAGTGTCAAAGCAGGAACTTCTGGACTTCCTCTTTCATTGATTCACATAGCAGAAGTATGAAGCATTTGTATTTTTGTAGGTTCTGTGCTAGGATTCGTTCCTACCCTCCTCCGACCTCTTGTTCTCGTCTCCAGGTCCTGGGAGTGCAAGCAGAATCAGTAGTGATAGCGAACATTTGGTCAGGATCATCATGCACCACACACTCTCCTAAGGTCATTACCTGTCCTGTTCCTCACAGCACTTGATGAGATGAAACCCATTTTACAGATGCAGAAACAGGCACAACAAGTCAGGCATCTGGTCAGACAGAGGCAGCTGGTCTGACACTAGGAGCCCAGCCGTAACCAACAAGCCACATGGCTGGTGGTGGGGAGATGGGGGTGAGCTGGGACGGCCTTGGGGCCTCAGGGCCCCCACTTCCCAGCCTGCCTGGTTGTTGGAGGTGCTCAGGGAGCTTTTCGAAGTCGATTCCCAGGCGCCTTGCCAGGGATTCGGCCCCACAGGTCTTAGGGGGTCCTGGAATCGGGGCTTTGGAAGCAGGCTCAGGTGGTGCTGAGGGCCAGCCGGCTGAGAACACCTTGCCTCGCCTCGCCTTCCCTTCCGGAGGAGGCCGCTGGCCTCTGGATGACTTGTGAATGCCCCCGAAAGCCAGGTTTGACCTCTTCCACTTGTCACCAACTCACTCACTTCAGCGTGCACACACCGCATCCTCCGTGTGCTGGAAACGGACTCAGAGGCCGGAGTAGGGGCAGGTTGAGCCTCAGGGGCCCCAAAGACTCAGATCGATGAACGCAAGCTCCGTGACGGAGAAAACCCGCAGGATTACAAGAGGCGGAGAGAGGGGTGTCAGAGAAGGCTTTCCAAAAGGAGGCATGTGAGCTGATCTCGGGGGGATGAGGCCGGCTGGAAGAAGAGGGGGTGAGAGGGTAGGGGCACTGCGGGCGAAGCTGCAGAAGCAAACAGAGCACAGGGAGCCCGCAGGAAAGCAGCGTGGGCCGCCTCAGGGCCGAGCAGAGCCAGACGACTAGTTACAGGCAATGAAAGAGAGCTTATTCGGTCCCTCGAAACCGCAGAGTGCTGACGTCAATCTCAGTTTGCGCCAAGCGTCTGTAATTTTTATTGGTGCTATGTGTCTGCAGTGTTCATAGGCCAGGCTCGAGGCCGAGTCAAGAAGGGGCTTGGAGATGCGTCTCTGAGTCAGGTGTGGTCAAGGAGAGAGGCTTCGTTGGTGGTGGTGGTGTGTCGGTCAAGGTTCTCCAGGGAAACAGAACCAATAGGATATATAGACATAAGTGGGAGGAGAGTTATTATGGGAATTGGTGCACACAATTTTGGAGTTTGAGGTAGGCCACGGCAGGCCTTCTGCAAGCCAGAGAACCAGGAAAATGTGGTGTCATTCGGTCTGAGTCCAAAAGACTGAGAACTAGGAGCTCAGACGTCCAAGGGCAGGAGAAGATGGATGTCCCAGCTCAAGAAGAGAGAGAATTTTCCCTTTCTCCACGTTTTTGTTCTATTCGGACCCGCCACAGATTAGACGGGCCCACCTGCCCTGGTGTGGGGGTGAGGGTCATGATCATTACTCAGTCTGTTGATTCAAATGCTAATCTCTTCTGGAAACTGTCACAGACACACCCCAAAATAACTCTGCTGCAGAGTTAGGATGGTAGTGTCCCCTGGGTCACGTGCTCCTGACTAGGGTGGTGACTCTTCTTTTGGTCTCATAGATTAGTTGCTGGAGAACATCGTCCTTTTGCTGTTGGCCACTGACTTTCTCCTGGGGGCCTCCCAGACCAGCCTGCGGACCGCAGCTGGAGTCTCGTCCGGACTTCTGATTGGTAAGGCCCAACGTCACCTTCTTATTCCTTCCTCCCCCCCGCCCCGACTTGTTTCTTTCCAATGCGCTAACTCTACCAGCAGGAACCTGCTCAGGAGTGGTCAGGTGGAGAGCAAGGAACAGAGCTGACTGGACTGCCGGTCGTCCCCACCAGAGCATCAGAAGCTGAACTTGGCCTTCATCTGTCTTGCTTGACTGTGCTTGGAACCCATGCAAATCTGGATTCAAACTGTCCACTTCTATCCAAAGGATTCGTGGACGGGGCCTCCTCCCTGGGTTCTGGCTGGGGTCAAACACGAGCCTTCCCTGCCCCTTCCCCCTCTGCTTCCTACCACTGGAGGAGCAGAGCAGGGACCGCCAGACATGACATCATGTGCTATATGCCAACAAGAATTGTTGGGTGCTGAATTGCCTGCATTTCAGAGCTGAGCAAGGTGGCACAGAGAGAGTTAGGGAATGTCCGGTGAGAGCAGACATCCGGTAGGTGGCGGAGCTGGGGTTCACACCCCGCTCCAATCCGGCATCTGGGACAGTGCCTGGCAGTGCCAGTTCCTTAGCCTGGTCTTGTGAATGAATGACTCCAAGTGGCACACCATGTGTTAACGTGGCTTAGCAGATGCATGGAAGCTTGAGAGTTCCTCTCTACCCCAGGGAAATAAAAATAACAGAGGGTGGGGAGGGAGGAAAGATGTTTCCATTCTCAGTGACCCAGGGCATGGTGAGCAGGGAGCTCGGGGCAAGGGTCAGCTCCCAGCCTGAGGGGCTCAGACAGAGCCAGCCTCTGGTCCTTCTCCTCCTCTTTCTGGAGCTGCCCAAACTCCTGATCCCAGTGGCCCTGGAGGGAGTCCTCAGCAGGAAGGTGGTGGGTAAGTCATTGTCAAAGTCACACCAGCTCTAAAGCAGACAGCTCTGGCTGACATCTTGAGCTCACTCGACCAGCATTTATTGAGTACCTACTACATGCCAGGTTTGCAACCCAGAGCCTTATGCATGATAGGCCCCATGGAAAGGTTACTCATTAAATGCATGCACTTAGGACTTGCCTGAGGAGGGGGGTTAGTTCCCCTTTTTGACCTTGGGTGGCTCGTATCAAAGACAGGTGACATCATGGTGAGAATTCTGAATAGTGTGTAGAAGTAGCTGGAGGGGTGACCCCCGCTGAGCACGGCTCATCCCACGGGAATGCTGTCTCCACTCCCCCGCTGTGACCCCCCCGCCTCGTTCCCCAAAGGTAGTCGGAGAGGACCCGAGGGGTCATTTGTCAGGGGC
>LNAC01000093.1:3013460-3044335 GCA_002007465.1 Ailurus styani | reverse complement strand
CCCGAGGGGTCATTTGTCAGGGCCCCCCCGCCCCCCCCCCACCGCAGTCTGCCAGCCCCTCCCGTGCGTCTCTGCGCGTCTACTTCAGGTTTCTTGCTGTTTATAATGAGCGCCTTGAAACCAGGCTCTTGATCCAGTACAACAGGAAACTGGAAATAACGTGGGAGGTTACTGGAATGCTCTGTTAAAGAAATTATTGCCGTAGTCAACACTTCTGATCAAAATAAATTAAACTGGCAACAATGTGATTAAGATGTTTATGCACAGAGGAAGTGTTGCTGCTGCTCATGGAAATTCCGTGATACGGGGTTTTTGATGGATATGTTTAGCCTTTACTCGGGTCTTGTTTTTGCTGTGATTCCTTGCCTCCCCCTCCCCTAGTGCTGGAGCCCATCGGCGGGCATGTGGATGGCTGCGTTCTGAGCATTTGGTCCAGTCATTTGAAAGCAAAATCAGCATTTCTACTCCCCTGGGCCAGCCACGCGGCCCTTCCCTGCCGCCATGGCCGACATCAGCCCAATCCTAGGCCCGGGCCCTTCCAGAAGCTTCCGCCCCAGCGCAGGCTGCATGGGCAGAGCCCCAGGCACCTCAGAGCGCGGGAGCAGCAGGAGCCCACGAGGGGCCGGAACCTTCCTGTCGCTGCCAGGACACGGATCTCATGGCCAACGGTGAGCCTGTGGCCCACAGACAAGCCTGGCCCCACGTGAACTCCCAAGTGTGAGGCTGCCCGCGGGGGCTGCGGCTGGGGATCCGCCGAAGACCAAGCCGACTTTCTTCGTCTGACCACAGGCTGGCCACGCAAGCTGCTCACTGTGTTTGGGGACAGGAGGATCCCGTTTCCGACACCTGCACCCCCAGTGCACCCACCACCTGGACCTCAGTTTGCACAACCGAAGCCTGAGGGAACGGGAGCACACTGTTTCCAAGTGTCCCTGCAAACAGCACGTGCACACATACGCATATGACACACTTTCCCATCGCGGCGTGGGGGGCGGGGAGGGGCTTCCAGTCAAATCCGCCTGCTTCGTTTCATGAACAATATGATCCTTATTTTATTTTATTTTATTTTATATTTTATTTTTGTTGCTTTGGCTTCTAGGAAATGCAAAGGTAAAGCCCAGAATTCTGTTTTATTCCAGGTTCTTTTTCCAGTTTGCTTCTGCTGACACGGAGGGGTTATTAATCTCCGGAAAATGTATTCTTCCTGCATTATTTTATGAAGCCTCGTGGGAAGATGATGCACGCCTTTTCTGGAAGCAGATGAGAAGGCTGTGCTTCTAATCATCGACGTAACTGAAAATGCTAATGTCATCCCGAGAATCCTCTGGCAGAAAAGATGATTTTTTTTTTTGCTAAATACACGGGGCCTTCCCGCAGGCCGGGCGGCCAGCAGCCGAGTCGGGTGGCTGCTCTCCGCACCCCCCCCCCACAGCGCATTACTGCACTCCCCGCTCCGTTCCAAGTGAGACGCTCGCTGTGACCTCACCTCTCTCCTGAGATGGGTTCCTCATGGACGGGCATCTCCACCACTGCCGGAAGCCTTCCTTCAGAGCTGGTTTTAAATGTTCGGCCAGAAGCCGCAGAAGCAGAAGACTGGGCGCTGCTTGCAGGCAGTCCCTTCTAACTTTACCAGACACCTCTGGGTTCAGGGACAATAGTCGAGCCCCAGAGAGGACGTGTAGTGTGACTTCGCAGTGAGCTGTCGCACTGTCATCGTCCCCGGGGCTGGCCACAGATGGCAAGGGCAGAAGCAGACAGCAGCTCCAAACTTCTGGTACGACGGGTACCTGTAAGGAGCCCACAGACCACTGCCTGGTGGAAGGGGGGTCAGGGACAAACCGGAGCTGGACCCCGGGAAAGCAGGAGAGACAGACGGTATCAAGGACCCCTGCGATAGGGGTTAAGAGAAAAGTCTATACCTGGGCTGCATTCCGGGTAGAGCACGGACGAGTGCGAAGTGGTGGGCGAGGAGCAGAGCGGGGTCCGTGGACGGAAGTGTACCCTGAGGGGGCCTGAGGGGACCTGAGGGGTAAGGGAAAGACTCCGGCTAAAGCAACCTAACAGCACTCCGGCTGAAGGCAGGCCGGGGGTCCGAGCTCACCCGGGGACCGTGGGGCCTGGGAAAGCTGACCAGCTACAGAAGGTGCTGAGACCTTGAACGTGGAGGATTCTGCTAATATTGACTCAGAGGATTCTGGCTAAAACTGGACAAAGCAGAGAGAAACGCGGCAGTATAGACGAGTTGAAACGTTCAGGAAGCCTGAGCAGGGTTTGGTCAAGAGCAGGGTTTGGTGACTTCCTGCGTTAGGAAGGCGTGGGTTGTGACGTGGGTGACTGGGCCTGGGATAGTAGACGGCGCTTCTCCAGGCCAGGGCGTCTGGCCTTGCCCTCTGCCGCCAAAGGCTCACCGGGGACTGAACGCCCTCGCGCCCTTGGAGAGACGGTTCCTGGACAGGGGGCTCCGCTGCCCTACACGACTCGTCTTCATCTTTGTGCTCGGGACGCGTGGGGCACGAGTGAGACATTTTTAGAGGCAAAGGCCAAAGCCCTTCAGGTTAAGAGCACCAAGGGCCACCTGGACTCGAACCAGCTGGGCTCGTGACCCCTCGCAGCCAGGAGGAGTGGACCCCATGGGGGCGGCTCAGCGAGAGGAGGGGGACAGGGCTCAGGGCCACGTGGGCAGCAGACCCGCTCCCGGACGTCAGGCTAGTTCTTTTCTCCCTGGAATATAGGAAGAGCTGAAGAGCTGCTTGCTAAGCTCGGCACTCTCTCCTGATCTATCCGCTTGCCGTCCCCGCCCCCCTAGCGCTGCTCCGGGGGTCTGGGCTCCAAGGGTACTGATCTTCCGTCTGCTGTTGCACTTGCCCATGCGGATTCCTTGATGTCTTTAAGGCTACTTCTCTTCCTTCTTATCCCATGAAGCCACAGAGGACACAAGAAAGCGACTACCGGAGCAGAACCCCACCGTCCCCCCTGACGCCCTGCACAAGCCCTCCAGCGCTTGCCTCCCGAGGGACCAGCCCCAGGCTGTGGCCATTGGAAAGAGGTGTCTGCTTTTCATTGTCTTCTGCACCCCTCCCTCCCTCGGGCAAGGGGAGAATAAAACAATTCATTTCCATCTCCCGAGTTCCTTAGATTCTGGAATGATGGTGAACGGCTCTCTGGGATCTTCGCTGACCCAAAGACATAATTCATTGCAGATACTTCTGCTAAGAAGCAGAAAAACCTACTGCCCAGGTCTTTGACCCATTTTAAAATTTCGGACGGGCGCGGAACCGCGCAACAGAATCCCACCCCACCAGACGACCCCCGTTCCCTCTTCAAAAGCAGGGGCCCGGGTGAGCTTGGGATGGAAACTCAGGGCCCGGGCCCCTCCCGGGTGTGCGGGCCGCCCCGGGCTCCGCTGCGCGGCGGGTCAGAGGGCTGTGCGCCCCGCGGCCTGGGCACGGGAGCTGCGGACAGGCCGGCCAGGCTTCCCTCCGGGACTGGGGGGGCAGCGGGCCACCCCGCCGGTCCTGCCCACGCTCCGTGGCCTCGGCCGGTCGTGCGGCCAAGCCCAGCCTCCCTGCAGAGAGGGGGGGAGTCCCGCCCCGCGGGCCGCTGCCCTCGCGCCCTGGCGCCCCACTTCTCCAGCCCTGGGGACCCGGACTTTGCGGCCGAGTTAACGCACACCCAGCAAAGCTCTGAATTCGCAAATCCAGAAGGAGAGACTAGACATACCGCAAAGCCTTGGCTTTGCTCTACAGCCTTGTTCCGGGGTTCCTGCACCAATGTTTCTGGCTCCGGCGTTGGTCATGTTGGCCCTGGTTTTGATTCTGTGTTCCTTCCTTTCTCTCGACCCCAGGCAGCGTGCCAGTTGCTAACGGCAGCTGGGAAAGGCAACCGGAGAACCTGAGAGAAGAAGACCCAGAAAGGGAGACCCTCGGGTAGGGTGCTCTGCGGGGGCTCAGGTAGGGAACCCCGGCTCCCCAGATGGGCCTCCGGCTTCCTTCTCTGCACCCTTTTCTTCCTCTGGCAGAGAGAGGAGGGGTTTGCGGAGCAGCCAAGATACTGTGGAAAGCCTCGAGGTGCTGGGACCTTTGGCGCAGCCCCCAGGGGGGACCTAAACCCCTCCACGATGCCTCATTCCGCTTATGCCTCCAAAAGACCAGAGCAGAGGTTAACCTCAGGAATTGTCAGCCAGATTCGTGGTTTCTTTGGCTTTTCACATTACATTCTGCTGTGCCAACCGTGAGATTCGTATATTCTTTTCGAGCTGTTTCCTGAATATGTTCTTAAGCTAAATGCTGATTATACTTAGGTATTTTAAGCATCAAGAAAGGATTTTACTTTAAACCTCAGTCTGGTTGTTCCCTTTAAACAAGGCTATTACTTTTCTGCCCCCTGCATTTAATTCAATTTTCCATACTATTTATGATGACCAACTATCCTGGCTTCTGGGATGCAAAATTTTAGGGCTAACACCAAATAGTCCCAGGCCAATTGGGATGGCTGGTCACCCTAATACCTGTCAGCCCTATTCACTTTTTGTCCTTTAATGTAGCTCAGAGAGGAGAGAACGTACTCCCTGGTTAAAAATCTGGGAAATTGTACAAGTTTCCTGACATAAATTTCTATACCACCAGACCCCTATCCCCTACCCTCGTCAAT
Organism: Ailurus styani; assembly: GCA_002007465.1. Classification (NCBI taxonomy): domain Eukaryota; kingdom Metazoa; phylum Chordata; class Mammalia; order Carnivora; family Ailuridae; genus Ailurus; species Ailurus styani. Next base: position 3,039,685 of record LNAC01000093.1, on the reverse strand, counting down.
CTTGCAAAAACTCAATTTGACTAATATCCCCCTTGCCAGTCAGGCCTACCAAAGTCAATATAAGCACTGACTTCAAGTTGTATGGATGCCGGGGAGACCTGCTCCAAAGTCAAAGCTATAATCCAGATTCTAAGTCAACATCTCTCAGGGAGGAAATCTCCCATGGAAAAATACCGTGGAAAAATCCGTGACTTTGACCACACAGATACATTCATTATGGCAGGACTATAATCACAACATTGCCCGTCAGGGTTTCCATTATAAACGGGGTCTGAATCTTAGTGGAGCACAATTCTTTCCAGCTGGAGTAAAGCATGGACAGGTTTTCAGCCCATTGGGGACTTTTCTGATTTGCTTACAAACTGGCAAGCCCGGGGGTGGAGGAGGAGGGAAAGAGGGGGAAGCTGAGGCTGGGAACGGAGTAAAACCAATATGGACTTTTGTTCTTAGTTCTTTAAACTGAAACTAAGAAAACAAAAACAGCAACCAACCAAGGTCAATTAAGGGTGTCATTTAGATGTGATGATTCTGCATCGAAAGGCAACACTTTGTCTTTAACTTACTTTAAAAGACGGAATGTTTGATCGAAGAACAGATTTGCTTCTCTTTTTTTCTTGAAATTTAGTCAACCATAGATGTGAGCTTTGGGGTCTCCGTACCTTCAGGGAAGCAGCACGTTGGGGAGACCGTGTGGGAGATTTGACCTGGGCTCTCCCTGGACACTCTCTAGCTAATTGCCTGACTGTCCCTAAACCAGTCCACCTTCCTGAGCCCCAGGTTCCTCTCCTGTAAGGAAGCAGCACTATTCATTGGCCTGGCGAGGTTATAGGATTCTTGCTCACGCCCACCACGGCACAAGGTGAACTATGTTGCCCAAGTGTCAGGAGCCTTCTCTTCCTTTCCATCCCTCATGCTGAGGCCCTCTAGAGAGTCTCAGTCTGACAGGTCCTGACTAGGGGTCCACTGTTTCCTGAGGCCATGGAAACGGGGGGGGGGTGGTTTCTCAGCCCCCGTCCTGGATATTGACTTGTCCCAAAGCAAATGCATACTGGATCATGATGAAGATAAGCTTGTTTTCACTAAAAAGTTCCAAGTAATTGCTCCAAAGCCATAGACACGTTGGGGGCATCTTGCTTTGGCCTCGTGACCTCGTTCGGCATGAGAGCCAGAAACCTCATCCATGGTTAAGGGTGGGGCAGAGACTCAGGCCTCGTGGGCTCCCAGGGTGGTAAAATGGCACCGAAGGAAGGACCAGCACACACACGGGAATCCCCAAAGTGTCAGATCCCTGTGTTCCCTCTCATCTCCAGAAGTTCTGGGATCGTGAAGGGAACCGAGTCTAGCTGTCCATCATGTATCCATTTGCTTTAAATGACAGCCATTGTAAAGTGAACGAGAAAGGTTTACTTGCATACTCAGACCTCACCTCCGGTGCTCAAATGTCTCAAGAACTTGGAGGTCAATATATAGTTCTCCCCAGCGGTCAAGAAGCAACGTGATTAATCTGAGTCCCAGAGTCGGTTGGATGAGGGTCCCAATTGGATTTTGTATGGTTATAAAAACTTGCAGGATTTGGAGTCATTTGTTCTAAATACCTGTCCGCTAAAAGCTCAGTCTGGCTTAGTTCCGACTTGGGTTGGAAATAAATGGCCAGATGCCATCTTCTCTCACTTCTCTCTCTTCTCTCACTTAATTCATGATCCTATTTCGCCCTAACGAGTTCTGGGTAGGAACCTACAGCGCGGAGAGGTTAATGTACCGTGTGCTTACGGACCTCGACATTGCTGATGGAGACCTTCCGCGGGGGCGATCCGAGTGGGCAGATATTATGAATTAAGCACACTTTACACTCATGTTTTGCTTTAAGACCTAACGCCCTTGTACTCTGGCCTCGTTCCCAGCCCCGGGCAGAGTGGAGCACCCTCCCTGGGCCTGAGGCCGGCCTCTGGGTCCCCTACGCAGGCGCTCTCGCCCTCGCGCGCACGCAGGGCCGCGCGGGCTCGGCAGGTGGCGCTGTTGCCTCTCCAGCGGCGCCCGGAGCTCCGGTCTCCTACCTAGTCCTCCATCCAGCATCCTTGTAAGTGGAAGCTTGTGAGAGCTTCAGTCTCACCCCCAAACACGGGGACCCGGGCATGGGAGGGCTCGGCACACACGGTGCCTTCTGTCTTTTCTCAGCTGACGACTATGCTGGTTGAAATCGTGCGCTCAAGTGTTCATTAGTGTTCACATGCGGTTACTCACTTCCCATTAAAGGAATATGACGAAGTTCCAATTTCAGTAGCAAGTGCCCTTAAATTTGAAGTCAGCATTTATGAACTATCCAGTGTCTTATCCATGAAGCTCATTTTTGAGACATACATAATCCCTAGCCTGCATTTCAGATGACAGGGCCCATCGGGCTGGTTTTTTATTATAAGGACCATTACTATTGCCATTAAGGAAGGAAAAAGCCCTTTTCTGTGTCTCTTTAGGGACAGTGAGTTCTGGAATGTGTCAGCAATTCTATGGTGTTTCTGGCTTCCACATTCAGTCTAAATTCCATGGATCTAGAGAGTGCTTTTATGTCTATAAGAATTATCTCTTCTTAGACGATGGACTATTAATTAGTACTAAAGAGAAATGACCTATGAAGCCATGAGGAGCCACAAAGGAACCTTAAGAGCATATCACTTAGTGAAAGAAGCCAACCTGAGAAGCCTACACACTGTATGATTCCAACTACCTGACATTCTAGAAAAGGCAAAAGTAGGGAGACAGTCAGATCAGTGCTTGCCGGGGGTGGGGAGGCAGTAATGAGCAGAGCAGAGAGAAATCATCAGGGCAGTGAAACTGTCCTGTGTGATACACAGGATGGCGGATACGTGTCATTATACATTTGTCTGAACCCATAGAATGCGCAACACCAAGGGCGACCCTCATGTCAACGACGGACTCTGGCCGACAAGGATGGTGGGGGGGTGTAGGCTCAGCATTTGTAACTTTGCACCATCTGGGGGGGACATGGAGGTGAGGGAGGCAGAGCATGTGTCAGGGTGGGGGGGCGTGGGCAATCTCTGTACTGTTCCCACAATTTTGCTATGAATCTAAAACTGCTCTAAACAATAGTCTACTAAAAACCAAAACCAAAACCAAAAACTTTTTATTTATGCTCTCTTCTCTGTGATGGACCAAAACTTAATTCTTTTTTTTTTAAGATTTTATTTATTTATTTGACACAGAGAGAGAGATCAGATCACAAGTAGGCAGAGAGGCAGGCAGAGAGAGAGAGGAGGAAGCAGGCTCCCCGCTGAGCAGAGAGCCCAATGCGGGCCTTGATCCCAGGACCCTGAGATCATGACCTGAGCCGAAGGCAGAGGCTTTAACCCACTGAGCCACCCAGGCGCCCCCAAAACTTAATTCTTGTCAAAACATCTACTCAAGCACCTGTAATTCTTGTCAAAACATCTACTCAAGCACCTGGTGCTGGAAACAGAGGTCCAGCTCTTGGGTGTTGGAGCCCAGCAGAAGACAAGCACCGGAGTGGGGGGTCGAGGGGTCATCTCCCCTGTAGGTTTGCTCTGAGGATCAGATGCAGCCCCTCACAAATAGGTTCCATTCACTTGTTACAGGGGCTTTGCCGAGGTTGGCTTGGAACCTGTGAGTAGGATGCCATCTTGAAAGGCTCTCAGGATTCCCACCACCCCCCTCGGGGGCCAGGGGCATCTCCATGCAAGTGTAGTCTGGTGCATAGAGCACCCCCATTCAGTCAGCCTCCCTGGGTTGGATCCCTGCCCCCTTCCTTGTGAGGTCGAGGGCTTCACTCTTCTGCATGAAGTGCCCCTCTCTCTAAAGCAAGAGTGACAATAACAGCCTGCATATTAGGACTGTGACGAATCAAGTAGATAAGACCCAAAATGCTTTTAGCCACGTGTTTGGCACAGATTAAAAACACAGCGTTTAGTGAAGATTATTCTTCCAGGTGGCAGGTCTGTGAAGAGACGTGAGTAAACCATGAACTCATTATCTTTGTGACTACATGGAATTACACAACTTTTCTCAGAGATGTTTGAAGTTCCCTCAAAACTTCCACTGCCCACGTGGCATCTTTTGTCTGCCCTGTCCTCTCCGGAGGGTGGGGGACAGAGATGACACCAAACCTCCGCTCTGTCTTGTGGGGCTCGCTGTCAACCACCGGGCAGGCATGTTCAGACTTTCCTAAGGCCAATGTGAAAATCCTATGGGGTCTTTTAGGCCCAAGGTAAAGTCAAGGAGCAGCTCTCGCAGAACTTTCTCCTGGAAAGAAAAAAAAAGGTTACAGTGGTTTTTTGTTTGTTTTCTGTTTTCTTCTGTTTTACAGAGTTCCTGACATGCTTCATCTTGTTTTTCTTCATACTTGGGGACAGCAGAAATAAATGATACACAGCCTCCCCATAATCACGGGGTGCTATGCGTGGACCATGATATATTTACTGAGAAATTTTTAATAAATAAACCACAGCCATGAACCCGTGTGCCCTTATAAACCAGCCATTTCTCATGGGGAGAGTTCAGGAGATTTTATGGAGCAATACTATGTTCTCATGAGAATTTTATTAGAAATCAGAGACTTGAAATCCATCAAGCAGGAAATTTATGAGGTTACATGGGAACTATCCTTTCATTGTGTCATTCTGAGTTAATTTACTTCTTCATTTTATGTTGATTTACTTTGTAAATTTCAGCCATGAACGTTGTTCTGAATTTCTCAGCAGATTCAAGCCAGCTAATTGATTTCTTGAACTTTTCACTTTCCATTTTTATCCTTAAAAGAAGATAGATAATTATTGATGGTCTATATAAGAAAGCCCCCACATCTGTGGGAAATGCATATTGCTGGTCAGAAACGTGTCCAAGCAGGTCTTTTCAAATGCCAAGGAATAAACAGAGCTTAGTGGAAAACATTTTTATAACCACTTGCAATTCTTTACGTCTCTAACTTTTCCGCTCAATAGTTTCTTCAAATAATGTTTTTTTTTTTAATTGTGTTTTGTGAAGGACCCAGTTAAAATTTCACTTACCAAAACAAAACAAAACAAAACAACTTGTTTATCGTCATGTAACCCCACTTGGAAAATAGCCCAAACCCAGAATAGATGTTTGTGCCGCTGAAGTGGAGAGGAAGTGCTCTAAACAAGTGTTTCGTCTGGGCCTGTTCCAGCCCTGCATTAATTGTCGTGTTAATGGTGTGAGGAAGGAGGCCAGGCGGGGACTGGCCTTGAGCAGAGTCTAGAAAGTGAGTGAGTGACACGGGAACAGTGTCCATTAACCGGTTGACCTCTTTGCCGACATTTGAGCTGACTCCTGGGGTGAAGTCCCAAAATTAGCTAATTTCTCTTAATCTCTAAATTTAATTCTTTTTTTAAAGATTTTATTTACTTAACTGTCAGAGAGAGAGAGAGCAGGAGCAGGGGGAGTGCCAGGCAGAGGGAGAAGCCCGAGGCGGGGCTCGATCCCAGGACCCTGGAATCATGACCTGAGCCCAAGGCAGACCCTGAACCCATTCAGCCACCCAGGCGTCCCTCTAAATTCAATTCTTGAATTAGAACTGCATGTTTCCCGCAAACACTTTAGGAGTTACAATTCACTGAGATGCCACGGTGGCATAGTTACTTTATTTTAACCTTTTCTACCCACCTGTGACCCCAAAGCTCCTAGTTTTAGAAACAATATTTGTGAGAAAACAATGCCAGAAACCACCCTGCTTGCTGGCTTCATGTTTCTTGGTATCAGAGAATGATAGCAGCGGCTGGGTCCCGGCTCAGCTATTCTTTGAACCAATGGAATTTAATTGTTCTTCCAAAGACCAAGTACTCATTGTCACCATTAGCTCATCTTTTCTTTTTTTTTTTTAAAGATTTTATTTATTTATTTGACACACAGAGAGAGATCAGATCACAAGGAGGCAGAGAGGCAGGCAGAGAGAGAGGAGGAAGCAGGCTCCCCGCTGAGCAGGGAGCCCGATGCAGGCCTTGATCCCAGGACCCTGAGATCATGACCTGAGCCGAAGGCTTTAACCCACTGAGCCACCCAGGCGCCCTAGCTCATCTTTTCTAAGCATTGCCCCATGCCAGGCTCTGAGCTACACTGCATCTGGCGGCACACTCACCCCTGGAAGCTCTCTAAAGTTGATCCTATTATTCTCCCATTTCCCAGATGAAGAGCTTGAGGCTCAGGTTGGTGAAGCAGTCTCTCTAGGATCACACAAGCAGACGTGGATCTTACCCTGTGGGGCCCAGAATATTCGGGTGCAAACTGCTACCTAGGTGCTGAGGAGTAGACCAGACATAGAATCTCTGCCTTCAGGAAACTCTCGTTCTAATTTCATGATTGCCCAAACTTGCACACAACCAAAATGTCTTTCAGGAGGTGATGGATACGTAGACGGTGGTCCATCCAGATGGTGGGAGACTGCTGAAAAGAGATGAGCTATCAGGCCACGAGAAGACGTGGAGGAACCCTAAATGCATGTCACTACGTGAAAGAAGCCAGTCTGAAAAGGCTCCGTGCCCTTGCCCCATGACTCCAAGTCTACGACATTCCGGAAAAGGCAAAACTGTGGAGACAGTAAAGAGATCAGTGGCCGCCAAGGTTGGGGGGAGGGAGGAATGAATAGAGCACAGAGGGGTTTTAGGGCAGTGAAAATGCTCTGTGTGATATCATCGTGGTGGATACACATCATTATATATTTGGGCAAACCCATAGAACATCCAACAGTAAGAGCGACCTCAGATGTAAACCACAGGTTCATTGACTGTAACAAAGGTACCATGTGGCTCAGGATGCGGGTAGCGGGGGAGGCAGTGGAAGGGGGGGCAGGGATCTCTGGGAAATCTCTGCATCTTCCATTCAATTTTGCTATGAACCTCTAATGGCTTTTAAAAAGTTAACTCTCTTAAAAAAAACAAAACAAGGAAACAAGAATGTCCTTGACTTTAGGAAACGTTCACTCCAGTGGCTTGGGAGCAGGGCGCTTTGAAACAGGGTTGAACCATGTCAAGAAACATAAAAATAAATCAAAGTGACAAATCTGGCTCATTGATACAGAGGCCGTATCAGTGAGTGCTGGTAAGAAGGTGGAGAACAGCAGGAAGACTGCCTGGCGGAGGAGGTCTGGAAGGGCCAGAGGGTGTATTTGACCCATGGCCAGACAAGGACCAGAGCCTGGACCAGAACCTCTCACTTGGTCTGGGGTCTTTCCCTTGGGATTTTACCTCCAGATTTTTTACCCCTCCCCTGCTCTGGCCTCTTGTTAGGAGAATTGGTAACCAGTTGGTTTGCTCTAACTCCAGGCAAGCTGTGTTTGGTGATGGACCGAGGAAAAGCCCCACAGAATACAAACCAGTCTCCCAGGACATACCCAGGAAAGTGCTGCAGGCAACAATCTGTCTTTAGCAAGCAGTCACAGAATTGGGGTCTCTTGGTTCTTCCGCAGAGGTCTGAGGGCCCTGAGGGACAGACGTCATTGCAGACCACGCGGTCCATGGGTGTGACCTCTGCAGGACTACCTGGAAGGACCACAGCTGTAGGCAGGGCCTTCCCCTCCTCCACCGGGACACGGGATGTTTCCAGCGTCACACAAGGAGGGAAGTCCTCTGGCCCCCCAGAGGAGTCCAGAGAGCACCCCCCCCCCAGGTCGGAGGCGGTCCAGGCGCCGGCGCCGCAGCGGGGTCAGAGGACAGCGTCGTGAGTCCCCAATGGTTCTGACTGCGGCCCCAGTGTCCTCCGCATCCTCACGCCCAGCGGGGGAGGAGCAAAGGACACGTGCATCACATTTGAGATCCACGCAGGCTCCCCATGGGGACCGTCACTGCAGAGGGTCCCCAAGGCCCCTGTTGCAACCTGGGCCAGGAAAGTGACCCACTTTTCACTGTCCTGAGCGGGCAACCCATTGTCCTGTCAGGAGGCTGGTATGGCAATGGCTGCAGCTGCCTTCTTTCTGCCTAGAGAGAGTTCTGGAACATTTGAAAAGGCTCTGACTCAGCAAGAGACCAAAGATATGGGGGCTGAGCAGTAGTCTAGCTGTGTCTTCTAGAAAAGGTGCTGACTCACCCTCAGATGGCCAGTTTCTCCCAAACAGCGATGACCCCACCCGTCTCTGCCCTTTTCATCCAGAAGGTTAAGCTGAAAGCAGGACAGGGGTCAAAGCCATTGCACCTGACTGATTCCCATCAAACAGAAAGCAGCTTCGTCACCGAGGTAGAGCAGAAACACTGGCCAGAGCCCAGCTGGGGATGAAGAATTCCTGCTGGAAATTCAGCTAACTCCTGCAATATGTTCCTGCCCCACAAGGAGCCTGTGTTGAGCACTTGGAGCCCGGGTTTAAGAAGCAGCCACAAAGGTTCTGCTTTCCATAAGCTGTTTTCTGCCAAAGAAGACCATCAGGGCATGCCCTCTTTCCAGAAGCTTCCAAAAGCCTGGGATCTCCCTGGTCCTGCTCCCCTGCATCTCCAGGGCTTACAACCATGCCTGGAAGACCTGGGTAGGCAATACAAGTTTACTGAAGAAAGTGATTTTTTTTAAAGATTTTATTTATCTGAGAGAGAGAGAAAGAGAGGGAGAGAGGGAGAGAACAGAAGGAGGGAGAAGGAGAAGCTTCCTAAGCAGGAAGCCTGATTCGGGGCTTGATCCTGAGACTCCAGAACCATGACCTGAGCTGAAGGTAGATTCTTAACCAACTGAGCCGCCCAAGTGTCTCTAAAGTGATTTTTTTAATGCCTTTGACTCTGCAATGAAATCGTAAAGAGACCTAAGCTATTCCTCTCTTTGAGGATGAGCCCCAGGTGAGGAAGGCTGCAGAGCCGAGGGGAGAAGCCTGCCCCTGCCATGGACTGAAGGCCCCGTGTGCTGGCAGCCCAGCCCCAGGGCTCAACGCTTGGGGGTCAGGCCTCCCCCGCCCCCGCCTCCTCCAGGCCACCACGGGCCCGACTGAGCCACACACCCAGGACATGTGATGGTGACAGGAGCCACGTATTTGAGCCATAGTGACCATCCTCTAGGCTCCCGGAGGAAACCAGCGGAGCGGGAAACCACGTTCACTGTAAATTCACCCTCTTGATTCCAAGTGAGGATCTTCGTGCTTTTTCAAAAATGCTTGATTCACCTGCCCTCAGTCCCTGAGACGTTGCCCATGACATTGATCCCAACACCGTCCTCTGCTGGGAAGATGGAAAACATCTGTGCAGAACCCGCTTAATTCCCCACCTCTTCCCACTACAGAGGGTTTGAGTTTTCACTCATCCTCTCCTCTCTCTCCTGCCCCTCCTCTTTATAAAAACCCATCTTCCAGTCTGGCACTTCACCCCCTCCTGCTTCGTCCTTCCCCTTCTCCCCGCATGACGCCACGAGGGACCCCGCTGTCTCTAGATGCTTCCCCTACCATCCCGAACATACCTGGGTGTCCACCACTGAGAAACCTTGCCGGACACCTTCTTCTCCCTCCCCGAGCCTCACTACCTCAGCTCAGCCCCCGCCTCTGGCTCCTTCCCCAGCTCTCTCCCCCACAGGGGCGGCCTCCAGCTGACACCAAGAATGTATTCGATCTAGAAGAAACCTCGGAGGCCACCCAATCCAACACTCTCCTTTCTAAGGCTGCAAGATGAACAGAGGTAACACTCCTGCCCAAAGTCACTGGAGTTAAGGTGAGCTTGGGATCAGAGCCCTGACCCCCTTTCCCATTCAGAGCTCCCCACTCCCACATGGCTTCCCCATCCCAGGACCCCCAAAGGCAACATGCTCACTCCCTCGCCCACAGCTCGGCCCCACCTCTGCCTGCAGCTCCCACTGCTCCTACTCGGGCTGAGTTTGCCCACTGGCTAACCAGCCCAAGACACTGCCTCTGCACACAGACGATCCTTCACTCCCCGAAGCTGCCCTTGGTCGGTGCTTCTGACCCCAATGCTTTGTCCATGGGATGTGATGCCGTTACCCCTTCTCCCACAAGGTGGTGCATGGCACAGGCTCTCTGCTTTCGCTTCTGTTGCCTTTGCCAGAAATGGGGAGTCCTTCCCACCTTGTTCCATTTCTGGAGGAATAATGAAAGTGGTGTAAACAGATGGCCCCTGTGTTACTCGAACAGTGGGGGAAAGGGTTGAGGCAAAATACATTAGAATAATTTAATATCCAGTTATGGGTGTGTTACCCATGAGCATTTTCATGGGCAACATTTTAAACAGCATACAGCTCTCCTTCCGGAGGGCAGATTCGGTGATGCTCACCAAATTCTTTCAGCATCCTTCTAGAGTCTTGAGCTAAAGGAGCCCTCTAGGCCTGAGCCGTGGAAGAGGTAACAGAGGTAATAGCATCCAACTGACAATTAGGGTCAAGATTCTCACTCTGGTCAGCTGCACCTTTCAGGTCATTCACTTTTCACTGATTAGTTTAGCAAATTCTCGTTCGGTGAGGCTGATTTGAGTCTGGATGGAGTGCGGGAACCCGCAGCATACGCCTTGGGTAGCCTCTGTCTGCACCACGGGTCAGAGAAGTCCTTCCTTCCTTTCCTTTCCCTCCTCTCCCCAAGTCAGTCCTTACGCAGAAGAAGAATAAAACACCACCAATTCTAGGATATGCTTCCTGCATCGTAATCACAGAAACCACAAGCCCTTGCGTGAAAATGTGCAACGATGCCCTTTGCCATGCCATCTTCTGACACTTCAAAAGTTCCAAGAGACTGCCTTCTATTTTTGCCATCTCATGGAAAGATACATTTATATTTGAAAATTTATGTAGTATTTGTAAATGCAGAGCAGAAAATAAAGTGTGTCAATGAGGGGTGCCTGAGTGGCTCAGTCAGTTAGGCGCCTGCCTTCGGCTCAGGTCATGATCTCAGGGTCCTGGGATCGAGCCCCGAATCAGGCTCCCTGCTCAGCGGGGTGTCTCCTTCTCCCTCTCCTGCTCCTTCTGCTTGTGTTCTCTCTCTGACAAATAAATAAATAAATAAATAAAATCTTTAAAAAAAGAAAAAAATCAGCGAGCAGGTGAGACCTCCATGGATGGGTGGGGGCGGCAGGAAGCAGACAAATGCAAAAGAAAGTTCTCAGCTCTCGAGTCACGCAGACCTGCCGATGGCCGTGGCCAGGGCACCTACCTTGTACCTCAGTCTCCTCATCCACAAACTGGGCCTCCGCTAACACCTGTCCAGCAGCAAGGTTGTCCGCAATTTTGAGATCGCATAAGTGAATTGCCTACCATGGTGTTTGGCATATCAGATTCGTAATAAATATTCATGACCGTAATAAATATTCAAAAACCAAAGAAAAAAACTTGATTGAACTACTTGAGCGATACACATTAGTTTCTTCCCTTCTGTGGGTATCAGCACTGTACTCATGGGCGTGGGGTTCCAGGACCAGAGCTCTCAGGCCCCTGCCCCCCTACAGGTCAAGAAAAGGCTGCCCCATCCGGGTCGGGCCCAGCTCCCCCTTTCCCCTCAGCCGGACTTCCTCTCGCACAACACAGCACCCGCGACGGTGCCTGCTGGCCTGCTTTGTCACAAACCAGAAGATTCGCGGACGTGCTTCCTCCGTCCCCCCGATGGATTTGTGTATTTGGTTCTCCAATCAGTGGGTCTCACTCCGTGCAGTAGGGCTTTGTTTTCCACCAGGCCCCCAATTTCAAAGCCTCCATGGGGCCCGGGCCCTTTGCCAGAGATCCACACAAATGGAGCCTGGAATTCTTCTCACAAAATCTAACCCAAACTTCCTCCTGGCAGAGGCCCGGGTGTCGGCCGGAACACAGGAGCTGCGGCGCGAGCTGACTGCAGGAGGAGCAGCAGCAGCCGGGAGACCCGGACGAGGGGCGGTCACGGTGCCCGCCCGGGACAGTTGGCAGGAGCAGCCAGGAAACAATTCCTTGGAACCGCGTGAACACGGGCGGCACCTCAAGCAGGTGTCTGTGCAGGTGCATGGAATTTCCCGGCCCTTCCAGACTTTCCACGGGCGGCCCGTCCTCTGTGCACCAAAGCTCTCGGGGGTAGCGTTGTGGGGCCGCTCTTTCTGCTCAGTGACTGGGGAGTCAAACCCCACCGTGGGGCCCCTGTTCGTGCATGGGGCTGATGTGCAAGGAAAAACCTCACAAGGCCAATCCGGGGTGGCTCTTGGCTTGAATTCCTGGGGAGTGTCCATGAAGCTCCCTGGGGGAGGAAAAGAGGAGATTGGAACCATCAAACCTCTCCCCATGATGGGGGGGTTTGGACGGGGTTTTGGGTGGGAGGCTGTGCTAACATACATAGGTGACTGGAACCACCTAGAATCAGGCCGTGACTGTCCAGCACATTCAGTCCTAATCGTGGCTGTCACTTAGGGCACACACGCGCCGTCCCAACTGAATCCTCAAAGCGGTCAGACTCTCCTCTTTCCTTACACAACAAAACTGCTGTTTAGGGAAACCAAGGGGTTCATCCCATGTCCCCAGGTGGCAGGTGGCAGAATCAGAAACAGAAGTTGGCTCTGTCTGACCACTTGCCCCTTTCCTCGCCAACCCCCAGCATGGCCTCACGGCCCCCCACAGTCACCCCACTCTCCCGGACACACTCACTGTCCTGCACGACACCGAGGGTGTGCGCGCTCACGTCTTCTGCCCGAGGGGACCTGCACCTCCTCTCGGCTTTACTTGGCGTGTCTACGGATTCCCGAAAACCCTCGGAGGGATCCTGGTCCCAGCCCGGGGGGAAGCCACGGGGCGGCCACGAAGGCAGCAGCTCCCCGCGAGCCGTGGCTCATGCTGTGGCTGGCGCTGTGGCTCGCACCGTGGCTGGTGCCGTGGCTGGCGCCGTGGCTCACACCGTGGCTGGTGCTGTGGCTCGTCCACCCCGGAAAGAGGGCACACAGAGCCGCCAGGTGACTCGGCCATGTCTCCAGCAAAGGCTGTATTAGGTGTTGAAATATTGGGGAAATGGGAGAATTGAGATTTTAGACAAAGATTTGATTATCTACAGCTGAAAAAAAAAAAGTCTATACACAAGGTGGGTTTTAACGGAATCCCTCATCGTGAGAGTCACCGGGGCTTTGTGCAAAGGTTCTGCCTCTCCTCTTCCCGTCACACGGACTCTCGCCCCTTCTGCAGGAAGGCATCGCCATGGCCGTGCCTTGGCTGGTGAAATGGGGAAGCAGAGGGTGTGTGTCACTTCCGGGCGGGAGTTCGGGGCTCCTGTGTCTTTGGCTACGTCCCCTTTCCTGCCACAGCGATCACGGGAGCACGTGTTCTGGTGGGGCTCCCACCGGCCTGGCCCCCGAAGGGGTTTCCGAAAGCAGGGACACCTGTCGATCCTGCCGGACAGGCAGCCTGAGGAAGAAAAGAACTTTTTTCCCTAAGTCCTGAGAGTTTTCGTGTTTTGCTGTTGTCTGTTACCCCAGTGTAACCCAGCCGACCAGACTAGGACCATCATATCTACTCTATCATATCTATATCTGACTGTAAATAAGAAAATGAGCCCAGAAGCGGGATGCCAGCGAGGAGGGGGCAGAGGGGTGGCGGGAGGTAGGGAGGGCACCCTGAGAGGGAGGAGGTGCTCCTGCCAACCCGTGTCACGTTCTCTACTGTAAATGATCCAGTTCACATCGCAGCTACTGGAGGTATTAAAGGACCCGTGTCATTTAGTCCTTACTGACATCCCCGTGTAGCACCGGCCGGCAAGACTTCTCAGAGGCTATTCTTGATCACAGTTATGTCAGTCGAGGAATAGAAGCCTTGCGGAGTTTCAGTCTCGGATGGCGAAAAGTTTCTGGAAAGGGCTATCGAGGTATCCTGAATGCCTATCACAAAGTGAAAAAGCTGGTCTGCAAGGCTACAGACTGAATGAGTCCAACTATTCGACTTTCTGGGAAAAGCAAAGCTTTGGAGACGGTGGAAAGATCAGAAGTTGCCAGGGCTATGAGGAGGGAGGAACTGGGAGCACAGGGGAGTTTTAGTCCACAGGAAACACCCCTGTGATATCGCGATGATGGGCCAATGTCATTCCGCGCTCGTTCCAACCCGCGAAGCGTGCAGCAGCAGGAGGGAACGCGGAACGAACCTGCGGGCTCCGCATAGTGGTGGTGGTGGTGACGGTGATGTCCGCCGCAGGCTCCGCAGTCCTAACGGACGTCCCGCTCTGCTGGGGGTGCTGATAGCGAGGGAGGCTCTGCGTGTGCCAGGGGGGCAGTGGTTACACGGGCATCTTACTACCCTCTGCTCGATTTTGCTGGGAACCTCAAACTGCCCCAAAAGGGGAAAGAAAGCTCTGGAAATGGATAGTGATGTTGATGCAGAACAATGGGAAGGTACTTAATGTCACTGAACTATACACTTAAACACGGCTAAAAGGGAGCTGACATGACTCAATAGCAAAGAACAAATCTGACTTAAAGATGGGCAGAAGATTGGGGCACCCGGGTGGCTCGGTTGGTTAAGCCTCTGCCTTCAGCTCAGGTCATGATCTCAGGGTCCTGGGATCGAGCCCCACATCGGGCTCCCTGCTCAGCGGGGAACTTGCTTCTCCTTTTCCTGCTTCCCCCGCTTGGGTTCCCTCTCTCCCTGTCTCTGTCTCTCTGTCAAATAAATAAATAAATAAATAAATAAATAAATAAATAAATATCTCTTTAACAAAAAATGGGCAGAAGATCTGAATAGACATTTTTCTGAAGAAGACATACAGCTGCCCAAGAGGTACACGAGAAGATGCTCAATATCACCCGTCACCAGGGAAACACACATCAAAACCACAGGAGCCATCACGTCACACCTGCCACAACGGTTAGTATCAGACACACAAGAATAACTAGTGTTGAGGAGGATGTGGAGAGAAAGGAGCCCTCGTGCCCCGTTGATGGGAATGCGAATTGAAGCAGCTACTCTGCAAAACAGTGTGGAGGTTCCTCAAAAAATTAAAAATAGAGCTACTGTATATTCCAGTAAGTGCACCTCTGGGTATTTGTCCAAATATTATTCAGCCATTAAAAAAAGAAGAAGAAGAAGAAATTCTGCCATTTGCAGCAAGGATAAGATGATAAACAAACAAACAAACAAACAGAGAATTGATCGAGGCCCCTGTGGTGCTCTCACAGTACTTCACGTAAATCAGTTAAGAACAACACAGATTAAAATTGAAAGGAAGGCAACACCTATGCGTTCATTGGGATCCCCTGTCCGGGCATCAAATCTCGCATTTGGTCTCACGCCACGAGTTGGGTGCGCCGCCCTGTGGGGACAGAGGGCGGACATTGGAATGTCCTGCCCGCCCTTCGGGGGACGGCACAGAAGACAGCAGTGGGGGCGGCTTTCAGGGCACCCCAGGCGCGTGAGCAGGGATTCCGGAGGGGCGATGCCTGCTACAGTAACCAGGGCGGGGGTGTGACCAGGGTAAGGGCTGCGTAGGGGGCGACCCCACTGAGAAGGAAGAAGGGAGCGCAGGCCAAGCAGCTCTGGCTCTGCACTCACTTCAGTGGCTAACAGTGCGGGCCTGCGTGCACGCACTCCTTTACTCGGTTTTAGGGGGACGGTTAGCTCCCCAAGGGCAGGGACCCGGCTGTTGGATGGGCAGGAATCTGGCAGGGCTTTGGAGACACAAGGGGCATCGGCTAAGTGGTTGTTGATTGAATGAATGAAGTTCAGTTGAACAAAAGCCCGATGGGGTGAAGGCATTGTCTTCCCCGGATTATCCCAGGATCCCCTCGGTTAGCACTCCTACCAGGGACCAGTGGGAAGAACAGTGACTTGATCCTGGTGACAACAGCCTCTATTAGCATTCAGGCGAGAAGACATCCGGGTGAAGCCGGTTGTAGCAGTCTGTCTGCCTCGATGACCTCTAGCGGGGTGGGCCACGTCACAGCGTCCCTGGCTCTCCAGGCCTGCGTTGAGTCAGGGACCAGAGAACAGACAGAAACCCAGAGGGAAGCGTGTGTGATCAAGGGAGAGACCAGGGGCGGGCAGGCCCCTGTGGGGCGTGAGTGTGAGAGGAGCTCGCGTGCGTGTGTTCGGGTGTGAGGGCGTGTGTTCGAGTGTGTGGTCATGGTGCACGTGGGGGTGTGCTCCATGGGGACAGGTCAAGGTCAGCCAGGGGTGAGGGAGCGGGAGGGACTCATTGAGGAGGAAGACAGGGCCAGCTACAGGAGCAGAATTTCACTACACGGGGACCCGCAGGGAAGGGAATGTGGTCACAGCCCACAGACATCCCCGAGGTCTAAACAGCCGGAAAGGGAGGTATTTTGCCTGGCACGCAGAGGCAAGGGGGAGTAAGGGATGTGATTAAGGAAGGGGAAGTGCAGCCTCTTGTCCGGAAGACTTCCCCGCCACAGCCACTGCGGACCCGGGCTCTGTCTCTGGTCGCCAGAGCTGCCCTCCTTGGGCTGCACCGGGAGGGAAGGGTCGGAGCCCCCGGGCCGGCCACCATGACCCCGGAGCCTGCAGGTGGCCCCTCTCCCCGGGAGGCCCAGAACGGCCTAGGGAGGCCGGGACAGAGAGGGCCTGGCGGCCCGGCAGGTGCTCACCTGAGGGCCCCAGGACCACCGCCCAGCGCAGGTGGACTGGACCACGACCCTGCCGGCCGCGCCCTGGGCCTGGAGCCCAGGTTCTGCGAGGGGCGTCCCCGCGGCCCGCCCCACTCACCTCCCTTCTGCCAGCAAGCATGGGGTGGGTGGCTTTTCGCCTCTTGAAAAAAACCAGGGTCATTTCCTGAAACAAAACCAGGCAAAGCTCAGCCAAGCCAGTCAGTAATTCCTACCCCTTGCAGTCGGCCTCAGTGCCAACGTGGAAAACTACCGGGCTGGAGGAAACTTTCCCACGTCGTAGCGCTCGCGTTGGATGTATCAGAAAGGACCCGGATCCCAGCGAGGCCCAGCTCCCGGGCGCTGGTCCTCACCTCCCACCTGCTCCCATCCTTCCACCACCCCCCCCACCACCAGATAAGCCTGCTTCGGAGTGGCATGCTTACTCTTCCTTTGTTTTTGTTGTGTTTTGTGTTTTCGTCTTTTTCCAGTCCCATGAGCTGAAGCAATTTTTAGGGGAAGGACATTGATTACAAAGGACATCTCCAGTGATTGGACGTGAAGATTAATGAGGAGGAAATGCCCGCCGGCACGCGGGCCTGGAGGGGAGCGAGGTCTTAAAAAGGGAGCAGCCAAGCGCGTGTCCAGGATGGAAGGGTAAACAGGATGTGGGGTCGCCCTATAACGGAGTGTGAATGAGCCTCAGAAAGGAATGGGATCCCAACACCCGGCCGGTGTGGATGGGGCTCGAGGACCTGATGCCTGGTGGAAGAAGCCCGTCTGGTCAGGAGAAGTGCTGGGTGATCGCTCTCACACGGGGTCCCTCGGGGGGCCTAATGATAGGGACAGAAACAGAGCAGAGGTCTGCAGGGGCTGGTGGAGGGGGAATGTGGCGTTCGTGGTTCGTGGGGACAGAGTTTCAGTTCAGGAAAATTTTGAATTCTTTAGTAACCCTACTATTTAAATGCATTCCACACATTTTTAAAGAGAACTACTGGTATTTTGAAAGGAAATGATCATTTTCTAATTTATCTGTTTCGATCATCTAGGAAATGATGTATGTGTGAATCCTGTCAATTTATAGGTTTTGGTCTGCACAGCTGACTTGCAGGTGTTTATCTATTTTTAGAAACTTCACCTGAAAATGGGATTAACTGCATTTGGCAGTAGGTTTTTCTTTGATCCAACGATTTCACAACCCACAAGAATTGTTCATTAGACATAAGAGAACCTCGACTTCTCCACTTAATTTTATTCTCCAAAAAGTCAGAATCCCTGATTAAATCAGTTAAATCTCCTTACAAGAGCCTACAAGGGTTTCCTAGGACAGCCATACTGAAGTACCATGGCCTACGTGGCTGGCTGGACCATGGTCTCCCAGGTGTGGGGACCGGAAATCCAAGCTCAAGGTGTCAGCAAGGCCATGCTCCCTCTGAAACCGCTCGGAGCAGCCCTTTCTCACCTCATCCTGGCTCCTGGTGGTTGACCGGCGAGTTGTGGCAGTCCTAGGCTTGTGGATGCAATCTGCGGACCTCCCTGTCCTCATGCACCCTCCTCCCTCCCTCGCACCGTGTGTGTGAATTCTTCAGTGCGATTACAAACACTTCTTAAGGATCTGCAGCTACTATGTCCTCTCAACCATTGCCGACATCCAACTGGCGTCCACCTTCAGACTCGACTAGAGCGCAGGTCCAAATTCACTCTCAAACGTGCACAAGTGAGACTTTTCCTGACTCCTCTATGGGTTTTTCACCAAAAGTCTTTATAAGCACTCGTCCTATGGCCTTTGATGCTCACAGAGGTCAGACCACCGAGTCCCGCTGTGCTGGAAGCTCTCTGCTCTGCGACTTCCCCAGCCTCGAGGCAGAGCACAAGACAAGCACACTGGTGGCCCAGGAGTGTCCTGGTGGTTATACCAACCTCACTCTAGCAAGTGAGATGCTGGCTCTCCTGCCATCCTGCTCTCTCATTCCTCAAAACTCCACCTCCTTCCTATGCAAGACATTGAATTTCTATTTTTTACTTGGCCTCCCCTATATCTGATTGCTTTAAAATAAGAGCTGTTTGGGATTGCCTGGGACTTAGAGTTGTTAGGACAAGAATGTATGGCTCTGAGTCGCAGAGGCTGCAAGGAAGAGACGTGCAGGCGTCACCATCCAGAATGGGCTCTTGGAAGGTCAGCTGTGGGACATGCAGGGTCTCTAAGTTTTGGAAGCCCAAGAATGCAGCCAGATGTTGGTAGAAGTAGAGCAGAGGTTGCCCACAATCCAGAATTCACGTGCACCTGCTTCTCAGGGTTCACCTTCACTTTATGTGACTCCAGAAAGAGGATTCGATGGGGTTCTTTGCTACCATCCAGTGTGGTGGGCCAGTATCAGGTGGAAACTCACACCAAGTCCACGGGACTCAAGGGGACATCTTCCCGGTCTGTGCTCTTCTATTACGCAGGAGGTCTTCTGTGTTTCTTCCCACGCACACAGTACGGTCCATAACAGCTTTGTTGGGGAAAACATGTTGCCATAGCATTCTTAAAATGCAGCAGGCATCTAAAGTTTCTGAGACTTCTCCAGAAGTCTTTAGGAAACACAGTAACCTCTCTCGCACTCCCACTGACAATGTTACAAGGCACTGACCTACCTTATCGGCACTGACTTACCTTATCGGATAAGCAGAATCGTTTGAAGTGTATTCACAAACGTGCTGCAAGTTTGTTCTCGTGGTTTCCATAATCCTTTTGCAAAACCGAAGCTGACCAACATGTCAGCCCTTCCCCTCCCACACTGTATCACAAAACTTCACATTCCTGGGTTTTATTTTTCACATGCTAACCCTGTTAGTTTCTATTACCTCAATTTGCAGATTGATACTCAAGACGCTGAAAAGGAAGAATGCATCCAGATCACACAGTCTGTGAATAACCGTTAGGGCAGCATGTTGCCTGCGCCGACGCTAATTCCTGTTCATCCTCGGAGCAGCAGGCTGAAGTACCAACGAGGGACATCACTCTCCCAGTGCTTTCCAACTTGAGTCAAATGGCTGTGGTTGGGGAAAAATACGAGTTATATCAGATGGACTTTCATGTTGCCAGCAGGGTCAAGGCTTCTGTGGTCAGACTCCAGGGAAATGAACTAGGAAATGCTTCTGACATCATGACGGGCAGAGGACTCCAGGGCTGTGATCTCTCCCATTAGGTGCGGTTTTTCCATGTGGAAAGAAAGCAGTCACCTAGCCACCAGCCTCAGATTGGTCAGCGGCCAGTGGGAACCATCCTGACAGCATGGTAGACGTCACACGTGGAAAATTAGCTTGCATCATTTTGTCCAGTCCCAGGAAGGGTATTTGTGAATGACTTGGCGGGCTGGGGCGATGGAGCGTTGGGGTTCCGCCCTGTCCCCGGGGGGGCCTTGCGATTTAATGACTACCCACAACTGTAAATTTCCTTTAGTTCATTTGCTTGTTTATGTTTGCAAAGAAGATTTTTTGGGGTTTTTTTTTTGTTTTTTTTAATGGAAAACCAAGCCAAAAAGGAAAATAATTTTTTTTAGCTTAAAGTTGATAGTTTCTCATTCATAGAAAACATACTAGCTTAAAATTTTCATTGATGTCCTTGGACTTCTTTTAATGAGTTCTACAGCCTTCAGGTAATAACAGCAAATATTTATCAAGCCCTTGTTTTCTGTCGGCTGTGATGTACAGCTTCACCTGATGTCTCCAACGATCCAGTGCGGAAGGAACTGCTACCTTTTCCCCATGCTGCAGCTGAGGGAACCAGAGCCAACCAGGAGTGGCCGGAAGCCCACACTCACGTGACCACAGGGCATGGGAGAGAAAGTCCACACTTCATAACCTTCCTGTCTACGCCAGCTTCCCTCAGGCTGGAAACAAGCACGTTTTAATAGTAACCCTAAGAATTATGAATCCTTGCAGGTTATACACGGGCCCTAACCCTATTTTCATAACATTCCGAAACATTTTCATAACATTCCATAGCGTTCGCCTTCCCAAGACCTTCTTCAGACCTCGCCATGTGCTTTCGGGGGCAAGGCTCTCGGCTGCTCTGTGAAAACAAAGGGGTGCCTGGACAGGCTGAGGCCCAGGCTTGTTTCCTCTGAGCCTCCGGCCTCTGAAATCCCCGTCCACCCCAGGACTCCAGGCCAGGCTCTCTGGGATTCCCCTCTTTGCAGTTCTCAGAAACCGTCCCTTGGCTTTAGATTTCCGGCCAGTATCGCTCCTCTGGTGTCCAGAGAGAAAGCAGAACTATCTCTTTCTGGGTGTTTTGCATGGAGTGAAAACCTGCCCATCCCCCACACGTCAGAGGACCCCAACCAGGTGTCCCTGCCACCACCAGGCTCCCGCTGAGACATGAAAGCCCTGTGCCTCCTGAAGGGCAACCCTCCTACCGTCGGTGCACGAGCTGGTGCCAGGTCACCGGGGCGCGAGAGGATGGAGATGACGGGCGTGGGTGGCTGGGACAGAAACTGTTGGGTGGACAAACACAAGCAAGTCCTGTTGACCACAGCTGTACACCGTCGGGGCCATTTCCCTCCTCCACGGCACCTGTGTCGGAATCACTGGCAGGTGTTTGAGACAGCGAGTTTCTGGGATCTTCTCAGACTCTGCGGATGGACCTGGGACATTCAGTGACCAGATGGGGATCAATGCCTACTTTACTACCCACAGTTTAGCTTCAGCCTCCAGCGGCCGAAAGCCCAAAGCGAAAGGGGCCCCTCTCTGCGCCACCCAGCGGGGCCCGATCCCCGGGGTGCGTGACCCCCGCCTGGAGAAGATTGCGGGCAAGAAGTGGAAACAAGAGGAAAAGCGCCAAATACAAATGCCCTGAATCTGGAGGCCAGGCTGGGAAACAGGGTGCAGCCAATATAATGAGTGGGTCTCCGAAGCGGGGATGCTCTTTCGTGAAGATCAGCACAGGCCTAACCGCCCCTCCGCCCAACCCTGCAGAGTGCAAGAGAAACGGGGCGCCCCCAGCCGGGGCCCTGGGAACAGGCTGCTTTCTGTCCAAGGGCAGCATCGGAGGTCGGCTACTGGTTTTTATTTTTCTGTGGGCCTGGCCTCTGGGGCACTGCGTCCCCTGCAGGAAACCCCAAGCTGTTCATGCCTCTGGGTCCCCAGGGGAGGGGCTTTCTTCCCCGCCCCCCCCCCCCTCCNTCCCCCCCCCCCCCCCCCTCCGCTGGACCAGCTCAGGCGCAGTGTTTACGAGGCTGGTTGTAAACCCTTTTGAGCCAGCAGGCTGGGCCCTTGCAGGGCAGACACCTGGCACCGTTTCCATGAGCCCCGTGCACTCCATCTTTGCGGGAACACTGCTGTGACTTTCAGAGCGGCCAGCGGCGCAGAGGTGGGGGAAGCTAAAGCGAGCTGGCCCCGGGGGGTGTGACTCCCACGCCCACCCCACCCCCCCCCGGACCCCAGGGGCAAAGACTGCCTTGGGGTGGACAGTGAGCCCATCCGTGTCCTCTCCGGTTGGGACGTTCGCCCGCTTGGGCGGTCTTACTCCGTGCGCACGGTCAAGGTGAAAGCCAGGGGCTGAACCGCAGGTGGGACACCTGCACGTATTTCTCCGGGAAGGAGCTGTTTGCGGAGGAGCGCCTGACTACCTCCTTCCTGCAGGGGACCTGCGGGCCCAGGAGAAACAGAAAGGCCTGGGGAGAGGGGGAAAGAAACAGCCTTCAGCTACCCTGCACTTTATTTTGATCCCCTTTGATAATGGTCTTCTTGTCAAATAAAGGAGGCTTTTCCTCGCCCCCGAAAATACCACCGGTTGGTTCTCGCCTGCCTCTGAGGCAAAACAAGCTGCCACAGTAGCACCCAAAGTTTATACAACATGACCTCCTAGGTTGCTTCTGGGCTAGTGGGGGGCGGCCCAGGCCTCGTGGCCGCTGCGTCCCCCCCCTGCCACTAGGGGCCAAGCTGTGCCCGTGCTGGAGCCCGCGCCCCTGCGTTGGTCCCCCCTCCGGGGACGGCAAGCAGCCTGGGTGTCCGTCAGCTGCAGCGGCCCCAACACAACACCGCGGCGCGGAGGCCTGAGCAGAGCGCGGTGCTTTCTCCAGCTCTGGAGGCTGCGGGTCCGAGCTCGAGGTGCCCGCGGGTCCCGGGTCGGGGAAACCCTGCATCCTGGTTCTTACGCTGTGTCTTCTTCTGGAAAGCCAGCTCTGCTCTCTTCCTCTTCTCAACAGGATGCTAATTCCATCACCAGAGCCGATCACCTTCCAAGGGCCCCCACCTCCAAATACAATCACGTCGGGGGTTGGGGCTTTAACACCAATTTGAGGGGGACACATTCAGTCCACGGCAACCTGGTCGTGAGTTTGTTTAACAAAGAGTGATCCTGTTAAGGAGGGGCTAGTCAGCTCTGCTTGGGGAAGACAAATCCCGGAGCTGGGGTTTTGAGACATGGGTAGGAGTTTGTTAAGAATGAAGTACATGACAGACCGGGGGGAAGGGGGTGCTACCCGAGGGTTTAGGTAGTAGCAGTTATTCTTAATTCTTCAAAGAGCAAAACAATAAGCCAATCCATCCATCCAATAAATCACTCCTCCGAAAAGCAAGCGTTTAAGGCATGCAAATGGGTGTCCCTCAGGGAAGAGCACTGAGAAGTGAGTCCCTGTAGACTCTCCGGAGCAACCATTCTGCTCTAATGGACCTTCAGAGATCCCTAGATGGAGGGAGAAGGATTGAGTTGTTTGGAGAGGTATATAGGTCTCGGTGAGTTTAGGACGGCAGGGAGGTTTAAGAGCCTCATGGCCATCTCAAGTCACCTCCGTCTGGACAGGCTCAGTGCGTGAGTGCGGTGCCCGCGGTGGTGTCCTGAAATGGGAATTAAACACAGGTGTGGAGAGAGCAGGGCGGGAGAGATGTGGGGAGAGGCAGGCCAGTCCCACAGGGGCCTCACCAGTGTTCAGAGGTGACAGGGACGGTCACAGGGAAAGCACGTTGCTTTCCTGATGGCGCGCAGACATTTAGGGGTGAGTCCCACCTGCCAGATAATGAGTCCTCTGAGCCCGGGGATGGTTTCTCACTGATCTGTCGGTCTGCCCTAACAAAGTACCACAGACCGGGCAGCTTCAACAAGAGGAATTTGTTTCCTCTAGTCCTGGAGGCTGGAGGTCCGAGGTCAAGGTGCTGGACCTCCGGAGTCCGCTCGCCCTGATGTGCACATGCCACCTTTTCGCCGTGTCCTTGCTGTGTGAGCCCCAAGCCCCCCAATCCCGTGGTGCACACGCATCCCTGGGCTCCCTTCCAGTTCTTAGAAGGACATCAGGCAGACAGGATAAAGGACCAACCCTGATGACCTCATTTGACTTCCGTCACCTCTTTTAAGACCCTATCGCCAAATATAGTCACATTCTGAGGTCCTGGGGTTAAGACTTCAATATACGAGTTTGGGAGGACACAGTTCAGGCCATAAACATCCCCATGATTCCAGAACCAAGCACAAGCACCTGGCACGTTGGTGGGGGGAGGGCTGACACATACCGACTCACTCAACCAACACATCTTTTTGTTTCTACTGGACTCTGCTAGGCTCCAGAAAATGGGCTAACTTGTCAACAGTAGGTTTACAGAGACTACCCAGTAAGAGCCACTTTGAGAGCAGGAGGATCTATGAATTAGGCTGGGCAGGTCTGACTGCCGCGGAAGGAGGTAGTCGGGATCTTCTCTGCAAACAGCTCCTTCCCAGAGAAATACCTGCCTAGTGTCCCACCTACTGTCTGCCTCCTGGCTTTCACCTTGACCGTGCGCACAGAATAAGACTGCCCAAGCGGACAGATGCCCCAACCAGAGAGGATATGGATGGACTCACTGTCCACCCCAAGTCAGTCTTTGCCCCTGATGACACCCGTGGCAAATAAAGACAGAGCCGACTGTTTGCTCCTTGTCCACACTTGCTTCCTTCATTACACACGCAAGCCCCCCGGCGCAGGAGCCTGCTTGAAGAAGCCGAAGCCATGGAGAGTGGAGAAGCCCTGGAGGAGATTGTGAACGGCACAGCCTGTCCTTCCTGGGTTTCTGGTTGAGCTGGGACAATGAGGTCATGCTTGTCCCAGCCGCAGCTCCCCCGAAGGAAGACACTTCGTAAACAGGAAGAACAAGTAGAAAGCAGGATGAACCGGCACCAGGAAGAATCCAGTGGTCCTTGGGGCTGATTTCAGTCCTGCCCGGCAGGTCCACTCCGTAGAAAGAAGGAGGTGAGCCTGGGTTTCTCCACCAGTTGTGTGTGGGTGCTCATGCCGTCCCACTGCCCACGCTTACTCTGTGGGCCGAGCACAAGCCCGCATGTCCCGACAGCTTCTCGGTTCCGTGGTGGTTGCTTCCATAGCTGCAGACAGTTTGCAGGCTAACCGACCTACATAGTTTGCATAGATTCAGGAACTGACCCCATGTGGGGGTCGAGCTGAGCCAAGGGGGGCGCAGATCAGCCTCTCCTGACATCTAGGGGGTGGTGCTTCTTGACGCCCCATCAGAGGCCCTGGGGAGGGTGGGGAAAGCCCTGCTTGTGGGGTCAGGCAAACAGAGGGGGGCCGGCTGAAGGTGGGGCCATTTCCTTCTATCTTCTCTGCCCCGTGGTTCTCCCAGCGGCCCTCTCCTCCCCTACACCCCTGCCTGCTGTCACTGTCACGGGCAGGCTTTCTGGGCCCAGAGACCCCCCCCCTTTCCTCCTGTATGCTCCTGGCCCAAAACTGCCTTCCTGCTCTGCTCTCTGACTCCAGAGACTTTTCAGAGAAGCCCCCATGTAGTCACCGGATGGCAGCTCTTCCAGCAGTTGGCTCGGTGGCGGCGGGGAGCACTGTTGGCTGGCTCTGGGGCCTGGTCCACTCGGCGGCACAGCGGGGACCATCACGCCTGCCTTATGCATCTGTGCAGGTGAAGTAACTACGTCCAGCACTGCCATGCCGTGGGCACCGAGGACACGATGGCCGTCGCTGGTGGAGGGACTACTCAGGTTCAGCTCAAGGTCCACTTGTTCCTCGAAGCCTGATTCTTCCTGGAACTCAGAAGCCCTTACATGCAGTTTGACACTTACTGTGTCTCAGGTCCTGCGCTCGGCTGGTCACTTGTCCCTCGCTGGGCTGTGCGCTGTGTGCAGAGACGGTGGCCGTGCTTTGGAAATGTGAGGACCTTGCTACTCTGGGTCACGACAGGCAAGATTAGCTGTCACCCTCAGCACCAGGGCTGTTCCAGCCAGCCCCCCAGGACAACCCCCATGGCACGTTCTTCCAAGGCCATTGCTGGAAGCATTGCCATCCTTTTAAGTGGGCTTCAGATCTGCTCAGGGGGCATCGGTGCTTTTCCTCCTATTATTCAGGCAATGCCAGACACTGACCTTCAGGTGACAGGAGTCTGGCTGAGGTTGTCCCTCAGGGAGGACATAGGCAAGGTCCAAAGCTTCGGATGTAAAGGGCTAAGCATGACATGGTGATGTCCCTGTGCCCTCCCCTCGAGTTGAACACAAACACCCATGTAAGCCTTGGGGAAACCAGCTGGGGGACAGCCTGGAGGAGGAAGACAGCCCAGAGGTGGGGAGGGGAGCCGGAGCTGTGGCCTGCAAGGCCCGGGCCTGGAGCCACCAGTGCCCTTTGTGGACGGCCTCCCAGGACAGGCCTGCCAGGTCTCGGCGGCTCAGAGCCCGGCGGGGGGCTGCCTGGCTCCTGGCTGAACAGGGAGAGCGAGGCGGCGGGAGGCAGAGGCTCGCGGGCGGCAGGAAGGGCCTGGGCTCTGCTCTCACGGCCGCCC
>LNAC01000093.1:2948712-3013393 GCA_002007465.1 Ailurus styani | reverse complement strand
CCGCCCCCCCGCCACTCCTGCGGGCCTGACCTATGCCGCTGTGCCTCCGGGCCTCGCCCTGTCGCCCACGCGCAGCTGGACACGGGTGTCCCGGCCAAGGCTGGCCCCTGTGGCGTGTGGCAGGAGCCAGGCCGGAGGGCAGGCCCCGCGCCTGGGAGGCGCCGGCTGCTGGGTTCCAGCGGCACAAGTTCTCGGGCAGAGGGTCAGGGCGGCCCGGCGCGGTCACGGGCGGTCACGGGCAGTCACGGGCGGCCCGGCGCAGTCACGGGTGGTCACGGGCTCCCGCACGCTGTGCAGAGCCTCGGCCCCCGGGCCTGCGGGTGGAGGCCCCCAGTCCGTGTCGGGGCCGGGAGGGGGGACAGAGCCACGGGGGCAACGCGCTGGGCCAGCGGCACGCTCAGCCTGCCGCCACTGCCCCGACAGGGGACCCCAGGCCCCGTCCCCTCAGAAGAGGGGACCCCCGCCAGGCTCGTCTCCACTCCGGCCTCGGCCTCCTGATCTGAGTCGCCGCCCAGCTCCGAGACGCGGGGCTCCCGGCTCTGCAGCAAGGCCTGCCTGTCACCGAGGCGCGAGGGGCTGGCGGCGAGGGACGAACAGCCACGTCCAGAACCTTCGTCGGGACTGGGTGTCCCCACTGGCCTCACCTCAGCGGGGCACCGCAAGCGCATCGGAGGGCCCCGAGCCCGAGCCCTTCCTGCCGGCTCACTTCCCCCGGAGCCAGTTAGGGTCCTGGGAGTGCGGCTCCCAAGGGCCCCGAGGGCGTCTGCAGCTGGGACTGGGCTCCCAGGGCCTCGGGGGCCGAGATCGCAGCCCCAAGACGGGGGCGCCCGCCAGGCAAGGCCAAGCGCGCTGGGCTGGGCCGTGCTGCAGGTGCGCCTGCCCGGTGTGAGGTCAAGTCTATGACCATGAAAGAGGCTGAGAGGAATGCGTGGCCATGGATGGGGTCCTTCAGGCGGGGAGCTGGGGGCAGAAGTTGCGGGCAGCACGGCCTGTGGCCCGCGATCCTCGGGCGTGTGGGAGGTGCGTGGTCCCCCAGGGGTCTGTCCCTCTTCCTGAAGCACTTTGCTGCCATGAAGTGGCCACCAGGGGGTGGCAGGCAATTGTGGTGGACACAGAGAGACGCAGCAGGGTCCCTGTCCCCACACTTGTCTCACCGCAAGCGCACCCCTGCCCACGCGGCCCATGGAGACAGGCTTTGGAGCATGAAAACCTGAGGTGTGTGTGAGCCCGGCTATTGAGCAGGCCTTGGCTGGGGTGTGTGGACCGTCATCGAAGGTTCGTGGTTGATGCTTTCGGGGCTGGTGTCTTCCGCTTCAGAGTCCTAAGCCTCCCACAGCAGGAGGCGTCCTTCCGTCTGTGGCCCCAGCGGACACGCTTCATCCTCTGTGGGCAGAAGAACCAATGTCAGGCATCCTTAGGACTCAGCTCTGCTTTGGGAGATTTTTAAAACGAAATCCATATTCACTGAAGGACATGTGGGGATCCTTGTCTACCTCACGAGGTTATCAGGAGAGAGTAGAGTGTGTGAAGCACTTTGCACATTGTCTGAGGTCGTCACATACATGACTCTTCTATTATGAAGGAGCTTTTATTTGAATACAGATACAGCTGAGACTTGGGAATTAGTTAACTGTAAAAGTTTACATTATCCATCAAATATTGCTACATGAAGACCCATTGCCGGGCACCTCGGTGGCTCAGTGGATTAAAGCCGCTGCCTTCGGCTCAGGTCATGATCCCGGCGTCCTGGGATCGAGGCCCACATCAGGCTCTCTGCTCAGCGGGGAGCCTGCTTCCACCTCTCTCCTCTCTCTGCCTCTCTGCCTACTTGTAATCTCTCTCTCTGTGTCAAATGAATAAATAAAATCTTAAAAAAAAAAAAAGACCCATTGCCGCCCTAGTCCAGCAGAGACAGAGGAACATGGCATGAATACACATATAAATGTAGCGCGTTGTAGTGAGTAAAGATGTCTACAAGGTGCTAAGAGAGATGGTAATTGCGCAGGTGTGGAAATTAAGGAACACAGGGCAAGTCACTTATGCCAAAGTCGGCTGTCTCCAAATTGAGGCTTCAGGGCAGAGGTGGATTAGACTTCACTGCGCCCTTGAATAGAGCAGCAGGTCACCCACCTACAAAGCACGGGGGACTCTCTTCAGAGGTCACCTATACCCTGGATTCGACATTAAAAATGTGAAGACAGGTAGTGCAGCAGTCTGAAAAATCCTTCTCATCAATGGGAAGTATTTCCTATACCTCTATATGGATGTCCACCCATGTGTATTTCATATATTTGAAAGCATATTTATATATCATGTATCTTATATATTTATATTCCTGATAATAAAGGCACATCGATACTTGGTGATTATGGTTCAAACTGGAAGACTAGGTTCTGTCTCCACCGCTTACTCCCTCCGCCTGTGAGATCTTAATCAAGTCAGCGTATTTCCTTCTGTTTGATGGTCGTTTCTGCATCTGGAAAGTGAGCCGGCTGTGCTTGACGCCCCTCTACTTTCTTCCCTCCGCCTCTTCAAGTTCCCCAACTGTATCACAGCATTGAGCTATTATAAATTGATTTTATATGTAACCACCAGTCTTAATCTACAGTGTCAAAATTATTTACTAGATAAAAAGAGCATTCATTTAGCTACGCAAGGGGGATCATCCAGTTTCCTATGCACTTCTCGAGGCATTAGCTGCCGCCTTGGTAAAACTCTCATTCTTTTGCTGTCACCATTTTTTGTGTCTTCTGAGGCCACTATAAACACTCTGTTTTTCAACACAATTCATCCCAAGTAATTTCCTTTGGGAAGAAAAAAGGGAGCAGACAGAATTAACAAATTTTAGCTTTATTATAAGTAGATGCAACCAAAAACAAATATTTCCATTAATTATTTGGTATCATAGTACCAGGTGCCATAGCTGATTACATCCATTTAGATACACCAGAGGAATTTCCAATTATTTGCAGGTTGTCAGAGTTTACTGACTCCATCATACTTGGACTAGTGATCAAGGAAAAGTGGTGACTTATTTAACTAGTGATCATGATACCATATGGAATCACCTTCAGATATTATTGCTTAAACAATAACCTCTGTGCGTAGATTTAACATTTAATTTGGTAAAATTTAAGGATACAAAAACAACAAAGAGTAGTATGACAGTGTCCACTGTAAGCCCAATCCAAAATGACACGACTCAGTATTGTCATATTTCTTCCGATTTTATTTCTTGGTTGTGCTTTATTGTCCTGAACACCAATAATTCCTAGATGATCCTTCCAAATCTTAACTTCTGTATCACTTATTAAATATTTATTGCATATATCATTTACTTTTAAAAGGAATTTGTTGACTTTAGACTATAAAGTTAAAACATAATTGCTTTAGAGAATCTCCAAATTTAATAATTGAATCTGATAACGCAATTAATCTAATCATAAAATGTCTAGGCTCAGATTTCTATCTATTGAATAAACAAGCCCTGTTGAGTGCCTACTATGAGCTCGGAATTGTGGTTGAGTCTCAGGATAGAAAAGTCCAATAGAAATATAATGCCAGACATCTATGTAATCTTTAACTTTCCAGTAGCCATGTTAGAAAAAGGTGAAATTTTAATATATTTTATTGAACACAATATATCCAATGTTATTACAATATGTAATCAATATAAATACTAATGAATTATGTTTTTAAAACTAATTAAAAAACAATCTGGTATGCATTCTACCCTCACTTACAGCACGGCTCACATGTCGAGGGCTCTGGGGGACACGGGACTATGGGCTCCACATGGGAAAGAGGTGTGGAGGCGGGGTACGACTCCCCCATCGTCAGAGGGGAACTGGGAAGCCGTGTCCTAGCTGGGAATTTGGTGGTTAAGGGGCCGTGGTGGAGGCAGAGGTGGAAAGGAAGCTGCTGGGGGCAGGAGGGAGAAACCAGCAGGTGACTGGCCCGAGGAGACGGGTGGAAGGTGGCCCATGCATCAGGTGCAGCAGGCTGGGAGGCCGCCCGGACAGGAGGGCATGACAGACTGACAGACGGGAAGATGGAACAGTCTCTGGGACCTGGACTCGGGGTGTGGAAGTGACCCACTGTCCCAGATTTGGGACCTGGCTGCCTACATTTGCAGGTCTCCTGACTCTCAGACTAACATTTTTGTGCACTGCACTGCCTCGAAGCCAAGTCCACTTTGGGGCTGGTGCCACTTTCTGTTTTATCCGAGTTTGTGTCAGTGATAAAATAGTTCAGGGAACAAAGCGACACAAAGGGAAAGTTAGAAAACCAGAAGTCAGAGTGGGGCGCGGGAGTGAGAGCCCACTGAGAGCAGGAATTACTAGAGACAAAGACACATGTACCGGATTTATTTCTGATCTAAAATCCCTTTTTTATCTCAACTTCCAGAAACAGGGAGAGGAAACAAAAGCATAAAATTAAGATATTTGCACACAAGAGCAGAAGGATACACTGTTGGGCTCAATGTTTTAAATATACTTTATTTCAATGTCAAGTTTGTCTTTGTCTCCTGCCAACGTAGAGCAGTGTATCAGACAACAAAAACGTTACTGACAGTCATAGTGCAAGCTCAGCAGACGCGCTCGTGGACACCGCCAGGGACGAGGTGTCTGAGGTGGTTTACAGCAGAAGGCACGAGTGCAGCAGAACCCGCGACGGTCTCCTCCCCAACACCGGGATTTCTGGGAACAGGGGCCACTTCATCGGCACTGGTGGCCAAGCGGTCACAAGGTGGCAGGCACGGCCCAGGCACCATCCTCCCCGTCATTTCGGTTCTTCCTCCCACAACCCGCTGAGGCAGGCGATGTTAGCATCCTCTGTGTTTTGTAATGAAGGAATCAGAGGTTGGGGACTGGACCAAGTCCCCTCGGCTGGCGGGGGGCAGGAGAGGGACTCGAACCCCAGTGGCCCGGCACCGGAATCCACACTCTCACTCCTCCCCAAATCTCCTTCCCAAACAAGAAACAGTAAGAGGGCAAATGGATCGTAAAGAACCTGTCCCCACCACCTGGGCCACAGAAGGCCCCGATGTTAAGACCCACAGGGTGTGTGACCGCCAGGGTTGTCGGCGAGGTGACCGACGCGCCCGCACCGTCAGGCGCGCCGGAATCGGAGCGGCAAGTGCATGTGCTCGTTCTGGGAGCAGGTGCATCGCCTCCTAGGCATCAACGGCCCGCGATGGCCTGCGCCGGGAGCAGCTGTCTGCGCCTGGGTCCCCCGGGCCTCCCGCCGGGACTGGAGGGAGGACAGGGCGGGGCGGCCAAGTCCACGTGCGCAACCCCGGCCTTCCCTTCCCTCCCTACCCCGGCTTCGGCCTGGCGGGCCTGCGGCCAGCTCCCCGTGCCCCTGGGCGGCCGCTGCAGAGCCCGCCGGTACCCAAGCCCGGGCGCCCTCACAGGGGGCAGGAGCGTGCAATTCCAAAATGCATCGGAGAATAACACACACTTACTTATCCGCACGTCAGACAGGAAGTAGAGCTGAAATGATTTAGGGAGAATTATGATAATCCCTCCCATTTATGTTCAACTTTATATAAAAATGCATTTGACTACTGTTATCTCCTTTGACTCTTACTAACCTCTGTGGGGTAAATAAGCGGTTCCCTTATTTTCCTGATGAAGGAGGGCTCCATTGGGCGGAGTGTGCTTATGGTCACACACACGTGTAGTGGTAGTGCACAGACCACCTGGTAACTGGGGGTTTCCCACAGTGACCTTCGGAACAATCCTTTCAAATATTACCGTACCCTGTGCCGCTGCAAGGAGAGACCTCTGACTCTGCCAGTCCACGTCACCCTTTGCCAGCGTGAGGACTCCGTGTTACCAACCCAAGGGACGGGCACCCCCTCAGCCCTCAAGCCCCCCAGAGTCAGTCTGGAGATCATCACATTTTCTCATGAAAGATGGAGAATCTTTCCTTTTGTAATTTCTGTGTTGTTTGATTTAGATTTTAAACAAAACATCTTTAAGTGACTATGATTACAGTTCTGACCACCTAATTTTAAAGGTACCGAGGTGGTAGGAGGTACTGCGTCACATCTTTGTTAAGCAAAAAAGAACGGGCACATGTTCTGCTGCTAGAAATATGAGTGTGACTTTGGGATATTTTATTCAAACTTTCTGAGTCTCCGTTTCCTCATCTGTAAAATTGGGAGCAAGAGAAGTTGAAGAACAAGATTTACTGAGCACCTGCCACATCCCATGTGCTGCAACCAGTGCTTTGATAACTTACCGAGTCACCAACCACCCTTCGAGGTGAATGCGACGATCATCAGCAATGTACAGGTGAGAGCATTTAAACAGAAACATCAAGGAGAAACAGAAACTTTAAAGAACTTGTCTGAGGTGGAATACCAAGTGGTGGAACCAGGACTCACTACTTGGCGGTCGGCCCCCAGCTGTTAAGTCTCCAGGCCGAGCGACCCTGCGGCCCGGGGTCCACGTGTGAGGAGATGGTGAGCACACTGCCCGGCGCACAGTGAGCGCTCAACAAACCTTGGCAAGTATCAGGAAAAACCAAAATTATAATGTATCCTGTAGCTGTTACTTGGCAATAAAACATACATGTATATAAAACATGCATACACATTATCATAAATATGTGAAATAACCATCACCCAATAGATATTTTATCATCATGTATCACCAAGTAACTTTTGAGATTTATATTTTCCTTTTTTTTTTTGGTGGATTAATGAAGCACCAATAAACTCAAGATAAATCTGAATTTATTCTCAACATACTATAAGGAGACAAGACTGTTAGTCAAATATTCTTTCCTCCTGAACATACAGAGAATATTGGTAACATCTTTTTTTTAAGGTGCAATAATTTATAAAAATAAAATTAGCAGAATAGGTTTTTCTTACATATTCACATATAAAATCACGAACCACTACTAATTTGGATGGAATAGCTGACCATCGATAAACACGTACTGAGAGTTTGTTCTACAGATCATATTTTCTTTAATCCAGAAGTAACTGAGCTTCCTATTTGGAGTGGCTTCCTGAAAAATAACTTTTTCCCCCCTTGCTCGGGGTAAGGTATTTGTCTCTCCGACCTCATGCATGAGTACACTGAGAATAACTCCCCAGTTGGTAAAAGTAACGGATTTACTTTCCTGTCCACAAATTGGAAAAGGTGTCAAATGGAATCTGGGGGATAATGTTGAGTCCCGTAACTACTCTAAACTAAGTCAGTGATTGTATATCTAGCACTTCAAAATATCTGAGTGAAGTTTTATATTCAATTACATGGACAGCTTACCCATATAATATCAAATATCTGAATGTTTCCAAATGATCAGTTTGACTAAGTACTGATTTTCATTCTAATGTTTGTTAGGTTAAATTAGTCTGTGTACAATGCCAAAATACTAAATGGTAACACAGCATTCCAAGTTAGCCAATCTTTAAAAGTATGTGTGACCCATAATAAAACACTAGCCTAACTTCTCCCTCTCCCCCCGGAAAATCCTACTTAACAAAGATATGTAAATCACTACGAGGTGGTATCTGGAATATCGGCCAAGACAATCTTTTCTTCAATCTAATACATGAAGAACAAATACTATTATGGTTAAAATCTATTTGTACATTTGCAACTGTACACATGAATTATCACTATGATAGACATTTCTCTGTCTTCCTAAATGTGTGTCTGATAGGTATCTGGAAGTTACTTCATGTCTCTACCTGAAGGGCAAATTTTATATATACTGTATTTTTATAATGGTCCATCTATTGAAAAGATCACTTTCTTGACACAGATCTATTCAGTGAATGTAATAACAAACCATGTAACATTACAAAGGGAAAATAAAGCTTACGTCATCTGGATAAAAAGGAAAATTGGTACCGCTGTACAGGAAACAAAATCACATGGAAATGGAAGACATGAAAGAAACCATTAGTATGTATGATGAGGGAATTAGTCAGATTGGTACTTTCCTTACCGACCTGGCTAATTTCAGGCACTGGACAAGCCTCAGTGAGATACCCTAATGATTACAGAACTGTCAAGTGACTAATACTTGCTATATACATTGTATAAGATACACAGATGAGTTTGCACAATGAAATTAATACATTGCTTCACAATTTTGAGTATTGTAATGTATTTTTAAAAGCTTGCTCAATATTTATGAGAAAATATTATAATTTTATAAGTTCAGCGTGTAGGACCAGTCACGAAGCTTACGATGTAACTGAAGACAGTCGGAGAATTTCTGGGTCGCAAAATGTCAAATAGCACAGACATTAGAGACAGTGAAAGATTTTATTTTTTCTTTTACTTTCATCCAAACACACCCTTTTCTGGAAAGCATAAAAGCATGCACATTGATGGCATTCTTATAAAGAAAAACTAAGTAGTAACTAAGCTGCAAATCAACAATAAGAATGACACAAACAGAGGCTTACACGATATGTGAAAAGATTTACAGGTAGATACAGGGCTCTTAATTTTAGAAAATAATAATTCAAGTCATATCAGCACATGTTAAAGAGAAGCTTCTAACTTTCCAAATATTTTGATACAAAACTTTTACACTAACAAATATATTTTATAGGACTTCTGTGAGAATATAAGTATGTTCATAAGAAACATAATGTTCAAAGTGATCTTACGCACTTCACTGTGACTTCTTAAAATCAGTTATAATCAACATAATTCCAATGGTACTACTTCTGAAAATTTAAATTTAGAGCATATCCATGATATTCAAAGTAAGTTGCACAACTTACATTTACTTTGATCTAATTAGAAACAGTTCCAACTTTAGGATGGTTAAGAGAAACATATTAACAAAGACATGGGATTGATTTAAGTTTCACTTTAGAGAAAATGACAATTTGGCATGAGAACACTTTTCAGAAGTGTGACCTACACCGCCATGCATAATCAGGCCAGCCGTGTCTGTGGGGTTGTGTGTACACATACTCACACTAACGTACACAGACAACTCACACTACCCAGCTGTGCAAGGTGCTGTCTGACATGGCCTGCTCTCTGGGTCTGGAGAATCCCTCGGACGGAATTTCCCCTCTTTATTATTTTCATTTTGTTCATCATGATTCAGCCGGTGTGTTTCATCTGGGGCATGGACACTATTTTACAACAAAAATTCATGAAGCAGGAATGTTACTATTCCAAAGGACTGGTGGGCAATCAAGTTGAAGTTGTAATACCAAAACAGAGCAGGTCCAAAAAGGTCATCCTCTTGCACAGGATAGATTTATTATTTCACGACTGAACACTGAACTGTGTGATTTGGTTCCTGAAACACAGCCCTTGTTTTGAGGTGATATGGATTAATTGTGTAGCCCCCATTAAAACTAATGAGAATGAAACAAATTCATTCAGGCCTGAGGGATTCAATCTCCCTGGTTCTCGGAAGGTGCATCTCTTGGCATGAGACAAATGCAAAGCGCCTCTGGCGCAGCGAGCGGGGCCGGCCCGAACCCCCTCGAAGCCCTGGGGCTTCCGCGAACCCACGCCGCGGCGGGACCGACACTGGCTGGGCCGCACGGCTCTTCCCCGCGCCGGTACTGTGCCAGGCGCCGAGCGGCACGCGGCCGGCAAGCCCGAGCAAGAGAATCCGAACACAGTGGAAACGGACCGTGATGACGTGAAAAAAATGACTTCTGCATCAAATGCTGTGCTAAACTCAAGAGGAACAAGCAAAGGCACGTGCTAGTGAATCTAGTCAGACGTCTGAAGGCTCCCATCACCTCAACTATCTGTGGACTCAGGTCCAACAAAGGTTCACACTGATTATTTTGATTTAAAAAATAATAGGAGACCTGAAGGTTTTCAAGTAGTTATGGCACAGATGTTGGGAAGTACTAAGAGCTTAGCGGAACTCCTCAAAAAGCCGGGCAATGTAAAATTCTGCTAACAATGAATCAGGGTCACAATTCTAACTTAAACTTAATTCTCATATTTTATACATTATTCTTTTGTATACAAGACAGGGTGTGCAAACTGAGCTGTTTCAATAAATATTAGAAATGTTAATTACTTTGCAAATATAAAGTAAAACCAGCTAATAATGCAATACAATAAAAGCGTGCGCTGCCCAGAGCTTCCTCCCCACGGACAATTTCTTGCCCTCTTCCTTGGTATCCCTCTTGATACTTAAATACAATTTCTTCCACTCACTTGGAGAAATTAAGCAAAAAGCAAAATATTACATAGCTCCAAGATACTAAATACTTCAGTGATAAAGGCTGGACTAGTCAAAGTTGTAAAAAATTAAAAATAACAAATACAGTGAAACACACTGCAAATTAATGTTCGTGAATGCAGCTATCTGGATTACAAAACAAGAGCAAATTATACAATCCTAATAGTCTTCTGAAGATGACATAGTTCACAGGAAATGCCAAGTATAGCATGAACTGCTTAGCTTTTCCCTTTCTAGCAGCTTCTGCTCTAAAGCTGCAAAACCATGTATATTTGCCCAAGACCAACTGCATACCAGCTTTAATCAGAAATTCTATTTTATCCAATGTTCAATCAACAAGGCTTTATTTACACTTCTAATTAAAATCAGGAAACGAGGTGACATAAGGCGTGGCTGCCAACCCTGAACCACCGAGCCCATCCCACTGCCTACAGACAGCTACCTGTTCAAGCTTTTATACTAACCCACAAGCAGCCAATTAAGGTTCCATAAATCCATGTTCTTACATAGAGTTTCCTTCCAGCCTCCGTCATAAGCATACCAGCAGTCAAACCACTTAAGATCAATAGTGATGGTAAAGTCTTCTTGAGACTTAATTTAGAATTAACACTTTCCCCAGGAAATTTGTTTCTTCTTTCTGGATCCAGTGAATCATAAAATTCTATAAGCAACCTATGGCCAGAATGGAAAAAAAAAATTAAAGTTTCAGGTTTAGTCATTTAATATTCTAATTTAACAAATAGCTCTGTCTGCTTTTACCTGCTGGAGAAGCTATAGGTCCTTGCGGAAAAAAAAGACCAATAAGGAAATACCTAGAGACTTGATTTAATTGAAGTTTCTAGACTTTAAAAAATACCTTTATATGCTCATGATTAGTGTAGATGAGTGGTATTATATGTAATTTTTAAAAAAGATTTTAAGTAATTTTATGGGGATGATTTTTTTAAACTTTAGATTTTTAATAATTTTGCAATAACCGGACTCGCTCACACATGGGTAATAACCCATCTCACTTCGTCTCCAGCTTCCCCGTCTTTACTCCTTCTTCCTACGGCTCCCATTCCATCAGAAGTCAAAGAGAAGATCAGCAGTTCTTATAACATATAATGGAGTTTCCCTCAAGAAGTCCTTACTCGCATGGGATTATAAAAATAGGTACAAGAAGGAAAAAATAGCATAGTTAGCTCATTTTCCTATCCTATTTAAAAAATGTAAAGTTACAACAGCAGGAGAGACTCAGCATAAAACTCTCAAACACAAGTACAAAAGCAGAAAATCCTTCCATCGCCTTAACACATTCCCTAGAGATAACCGCTGTTTTAAAAGGTCCAGACTCATTCTAAGTAGGTATTAGCCCCTATAACATGAAATAATGGATATTAAGCATATTGTTCAGGTTTTTTTTTCTGAGAACTGATTTTCATGTCAAAACACATGTATTTTACTTTTGAGATTTCTTCCATAACCAAAGTGGGTGGAAGTGAATGACTGGTGGAATAAATTACGTCATGTACAACTGATGGTCAACGACATATGGAAATGTAGCTACTTGTCTATAAACTTCGTAAAGTTGCATTTTCAATGCAGCACACTTAATAATTTTCATTTTCTAAAGTTAACTCAAAAGGGGTAATGAGGAAATAATTTTATTGTAATACAACAAAAAAGGGGGGACCGGTGCAGTCTGCTGAGAAGCGTTATCAGGAGAATAAAACAGGTAAAATTTCTGAACACAACCCTAATTTTGGAAGCCTTACTTCCAAATCTGTAAAAACGCCACACTTTTCAATGTGGTTTTAGTAAACGATGCATCCTATAATTAATGGATCTATTTTTTTCAAAAAGAGGATAAAAAGTAGAGATGTTTAAAACGTATCTTTCAAGAAACAGGATATGCATCAAAGAATAAAACTTCCACTGACAGCAAACAAACAACAAATAACATATCCTGAAGTTTTCATCCAAGAGAATTCAGTTTCTAAGTATCATACCAAAACCTGACATCCACTTTTTATCTTCCTAAAAACAGAGGAAAATTCTAAAGCTTTTTCCTTTAGCAAACCGTATAAAATCCAAGGGGTTCTATTATCCCGTACGGAGGGCACCTGCTCCACCAGGTTTGCTCTTCGGCAAGCGGAACTTCACGTTCCCTCTCTCAGTTCCACCTCATTGAGCTGTGCCTTGCTCAGAAGGTCTCTAAATGCACGGCACTTCACTGACAGCCAACGCTCAACAAGGCTCAACACTGCTGTTTGCTCGGAAGTGATGTGATTAGCGTGGACGAACACCAGCTCAATCCCAGAAACTCTCTCGGCCCCCAAATACGAACAGCAAAAGACATTTTGGTCTTTTCCTCCAACATGTATACCCATGTCACTTCCACAGGTACCTTGCACACAATGCTTTATCCCATAGCCTCACTTTCCGGGCACCGTGGGCACGCCAGCTGGCTCCCCGACACACCACCACTCTGTCTGACCCGGGATACAGACGTGGTGCCTCTCACAGCGGAAAGCTGTGTGTGTGTGTGTGTGTGTGTGTGTGTGTGTGTGTGTGTGTGTATGTGTGTGTGTGTGTGTGTGTGTTCTAGTTTTATATCCCGCCACAGAGTACGGTCTAGGAAATATTGTGAATGAAAACAGGAAGGCCTCGTATAACAAGTTCTTTCACAGACAATGTAACAGTAAGGCTTAAAACATGAACGGACTGGACTTCAGTTTACAAAAAAACATTACACTAGTTTCAAACTGTTTATGTACTACACTGAAATGTAGCCAAACCCAAGTTTTTGAAGTAGGAGAATTGCTATTACTCACTTATCTTTAATTTCAAAACGCTCATGAAGCCACCTTCTCATAAATGCTTGTTCTTCGGGGACATCTTTTTTGTCTATACGATCAATGTGAATATGAATTTTTGGACATTCTTTGCAGAGAAATTCTAACAAGAAACAAAAAAATTTCATTTTTTGTTATTTTACAACTCACCGTTATATAAAACAACTGAAAATGAGGTAAAAAATATTTTTAAATGATGAAAAAGCAGATTCTTCAGCTTGAAAAAGAAAAAGTTAAGAGAAAATAAGAATTATACACTGATGGCTTCAGGTTTCAAGCTGAAGTAGAAGAGTGTTACAATTTCCTAGTCTACCACAATTACCTGAAGTCATTAAGCTAAATCGATAGTACCAAATGTTACTTTTCATACAGTAACCTTCGAGTTCATAGGCGGCCCAGGAACAGAAGCTGGATCCCCAAAGCCAACCCCCCTCGGGCTCACTGATGACCTGCACGAGAGCGCCAGTCCGCTGTTTCCAAGCATATCAGTCGTCACGTACTGTCCCTGCTGCTCCCACTAGCCTGTGAGTCCCCGCGGGGCGGAGGTGAAGTCTGTCTGGTTCGCTCTGCCAGAGCACTGGGGGCGTGAGGCACTTCACCCCCTGAATGAACGCCTAGTGCCTTCGCCGGGCGCGCCCGCTGTCATGGAGCGTCACACACCCAGCTCAGACGTGGGCAAGAGCTCCCTCCCCTCGGACTGGACACCGGCTCTACTCACTGGTACTCCCGGCTCTGCTGGCCCTTGTCGTATTTTCACGGGTCACACTTAATGTAGGAGTCAAATTCTTTCTGTGGAACGGCTATGAGCTTTTAAGTGACTACAGATCCTAAGACATGTGAATTGGAACAAGCAGGCTGTCCTTTCTCAGCCTGGGTTGCACAGGCGATGAGGCCAGGACTGGTTCCAAGACAAGAAAGAACTCTGAGCTGGGAACCCCCCTTCTCGTGGACGGCTTTCGGTGAAGAGCTGAGATCACGAACGGACTTCAATTCCCTGGAGGACGGCGGGACGTTCCGAAGAGATTCAAGAGGAGACTACGTTCCCCAGGTGGGAACACGGAGGAGGCTGGGACCTGTTATCTCAGGTTGAGGTGTGTTCAAACGCAGGTTCCAAGAAGTGGTGATTCACATGGCCTGCACTTGAAGGAAGCGTTTCAGCTTCAACAAGTCCCTAGTCTTTGGACTCGGCCCACGTCTCTTCTTTGCTAGGTATTCTCTACGATTGTTCTTCACCACGGTGTCCAGCCTTAGTAACACGCGGCATCTCCTCGTCCAAGGTGTCCTGCTGCATACTCTCAGGGGAGAACTGACTTGGATGGTAAAGGCACAAAAAGCACAGGGGAGACTTGGCGATGCAGAATTTTCGCCTTAGCTCTCTCAAGTCCCCTTGTCATTTACGTCGTCGAAGGGCTGCCGAGGAAGGACTGCGGCAGCAGAGCCGGGCGGGGGTTCAGAGCACGGACAGGAGGCAGGCAGCCTGGGTCTCGATCCCCGGTCCGCCCCGGGCAGAGGGGCCCCCGTTGGTGCCTGTCTCCCGGCCTGCACGACACAGACGAGGGAGTGGCGCCGGCCGGCCAGGGGCACCGAGAGGGGCCCGGCCCCTGAGCTCCGAGCAGCGCCTGCACCCCGTACGCCCTCCAGGTGGGCGACGCCAACTTTCTAGCCGCAGCGTCCCCGCGCAGCATCGCCGGAACTCAACACTAAGCCAACCGACTGGCAGGTGACCCTGATGCCGCAGGACGCGCACGGCCACAGGCTGTGGCGGTAAAAGTGGGCAGCCTTGAACTGCAACCGCGGCCCCTGGGAAGTGACAACAGTGCCTCTCACGAGACGTCAGCTGAGGAGGGAAGAGGCACTGACACTGAGAAGGACTCCCGAATTCATATGGGAGTAAAGTCTACACAGTACCCTGGTGTTTACAACCCAGTTCCGTGTCCATTATTTCACCCGGGCTTCGGGAGCCCGTGGAGGCAAGTGCTACTACCCTGTCGGGCTGGGAGACGACCGAGACCCCGCGCGGACGGCCGTGGAACCCCACCAGCCCAGTTCCTGTGTGGGCACCCGGATGCAAACCACGAGACAAGCATCCGAAAAACACGAAATGACTTTCAGGAGACAAGAAGGAAGTGACCTAAATGTTTTCTTCCATATTTAATAAAGCTCGTGTATCTATACTTGTAAAAACTACATTAGTTGGAGCTTATTTCATATTGCATGAGCAAAAATTTTCCCATACTACTTAGAAATATATGGAAAGAGTATTCTAATTAAGGCATAACTTTTTTCTTTTTTTTAAAGATTTATTTTTGGAGAGGGAGGGGGGAAAGGAGGGAGAGCACAAGCGGGGCGTGGGGAGGGGGAGAAGCAGATTCCCTGCCCAGCAGGGAGCTCGATGTGGGGCTCGATCCATGGACCCGCCACCCAGGCGCCCCAAGGTATCATTTTTTTCCAACCAGAACTTTCCCAGTGGAGCCCTAGTAGCGCCCCAGAGTAGACACATGCTAGGGTAACAGGAGTCTTTCAAGTATTCATACGTGTCACAAGGACTAGTCTCTGGGGAAGCTAAGTTCCACTTGCTCTGTGCCTGGGGAGCCAGGCAAGCTGGAGACAGGAGAGAAAAAAAGCAGGGCTCCGAGACTGTCCACGTGCTGCACCCTGACCACCTCCACGCACCGGGGCCTCAGCTGGCCCCCACGCCGCTGGCTTATAAGCCGCCCCCTTTTCCTCTGGAGGGAAAATGACCTAAATCCGGTGGAGGACTGGGACTGCTGTGCAGTCACATCAATGGACGTCAGGGAGCATTTTTAAAACATTACAGAAGGGTACATGCTGCCATATAAAGATCTTTATGTAAAAGCAGGACATAAAGAAAACAATATATACAAATGACCTCACCTAAAAATATCCAAAGGCACAAAGTCCAAAACAGTGACATTATAAAAGGAAGATTTTGAGGAAAATATCCCAATTGTTAACTGCATCTGGACGATGAGCCCGTGGAGTTTTCTTCCTTCTTCTTTTGGGTTTACCTGTAATTTTCTCCTCCAAATAAGTTTTATTTTCATATCAGAAAATATTAACAGGAAAAGGAAGCCTAGCACCACAGTAAGTGGTTACACAGAACATCAAATATTATCCTTAACTTCACAATTTACTACGGTATACCACCTACTGAGGAAACGGATTTTAGATAAGTCAATAATCAGACTGGCCTGTCTCTGCCCAGTGGACATCGTCCAGGGAAGACAAAGACCCAGATGACAAGACCAGATGAATCACAGAGTGCACGCCCAGGTGGGCTTCGCTCAGTACTCACCTTATAACGAAAGACACAGCAAAATGGGAAGCACGAGGGGCGCTAGCTGCTGCCTAGCTCTCTAACACGGGGCCTCATTCGGGCCCAAACCGCGAGACTCACGATCACAACCGTTCATTAACCCCGATTCTGCCCTCACCTGCAGCCAATCCACCGTCTAGAGCGAGCTGAGGTCCTGCACAGTCAGCAGTCGTCCCAGGCGACTCGGAGGGGACTGTACTACTCCTATGATGCTTTGAGAAAGACTGAACTGTGGCGTATCAATGCGCAATCCAGCAGCCATGGAAATGATGTGTTTTAACTGGGCTATCAAATATGAGTACTGAATGATAGTCCACTATGTATGGAGATACTGTTTCATACTAATCACACTGCACCAAGTACTTATGATATTCTAAGTTATGGAATTTTATACCTAACTCAACGTACGTCATCAATTTAAGGTGCATCTTAACCTATTCTAGATTAAAGTTGAGCAGAATAGCAATCATTTTATACAATAACGAGAGTGGGGGTTTTCAAGCTACAGGTCCCAAACTCACAATTAAAATCAACATGTGCCACGGAAATCCAGATGTGGCCTCTCACGTGCACAGGGACACTGGCAGCCGAACTTCTCGGCAGCGGCGACGTCCATGGATTTGTGGAGCTGGTAGACCTGCCAGGGCGGCTTCCGCAGAGCCGATACACCACTGCACCCCTAACAGCAAAGTACGGACGTGACTCTTGTACTTGAATTTCACCCACTGGCCTGTTACCAAACCTGATACTGGGGTTTTTGCCAATCTGATAGTAAAACATGGTATCTCACTAAAAATTTTAATTTGCATTTTTCTTATTATGAATGAGAGGGAGCATTTTTTTTCTGTGAACTGCTACTGAGTTACTGATCATCTTCTTATCAATTTGTAGAAGCACTTTCCACACCAAGGAAATCTGGCTTTTTCTCTGTGTTCTAAGTTGCAAATATTTTCCCAGTTTGTCTTTGGTCT
This sequence comes from Ailurus styani, assembly GCA_002007465.1. Classification (NCBI taxonomy): domain Eukaryota; kingdom Metazoa; phylum Chordata; class Mammalia; order Carnivora; family Ailuridae; genus Ailurus; species Ailurus styani. The sequence goes on along the minus strand of LNAC01000093.1, from coordinate 2,996,042 downwards.
TTTGATTTTACACTGGTGTTATTTTTCCTTGTGGAAATATTCACCCTTATCTGATTGAAATGACAGATTTACTTTTCACATGGCTTAGGGGTGTGATAGTTAGAAAAGCCAACCTTCTCAAAAAGAGACAATTTGCAAGAAAAACACAAAGCCACTGGCAGCTAATGTGTATGCAGTAGAGGAAGCAGAGCAGTAGGAGGGGGTGCTGGTTTGGAATCAAGACAATGCAACTCTAAAATGGTTTCTTCCTCAAGCCTTCTCACCCCGCTGGGGGAAGGTAAAGAATTACCATAATTACCATATGCCGAGCACTAACCTTGTGGCTTCAGCACTCAGGGCCACAGGAGTGCTCAAGCAAGAGCAAGCAAAGGAGCTAGGGAAGAGGCATGTTGTGGGAACAGCAAAGTTGGGGGAAGGCACCAGAGGGGAGGGGCTTCCCTTGGAAAAGAGGCCAGGCCTACACACAGCCCTCCATCCAGAAGGCAAGGGAGTGAAGGAGAGGGGAGGGCTGGGATACAGAGTCCTGGGAGGGTGGCCTAAGGAAAGCGTTTTGCAAAGGTTATTATGGGAATTATATGTTTCTCATAAACAATAAAACAATACTCAATAAATCTCATTTTTTTAACAAAGATAAACTAGTGATGATATTGTTGAACAACTAAATGCATGTGTTTTCAAATGTAAAAATAGGTCAGTGATTCCTTTGAAGGTTAAAAAAAGAAAGAAAAATATTAACACATTGCCTTTTTGACAAGAAGGGAAGGATTGCTAGAGTTAAGAATATAGACTTAATTTTGCACACGTGATACACAAACAACAAAGGAAAGCGGTTACCTGTGGGCCGGGCAAGGCGGACCCTGGGTGGAGGGGACGTGGTGGAAAGCAAGCCGGTTCACTGTACACTTTATATAGTTGTGGTTTTTAAACTGTCTGATGTATAATCTATTCCAAAAAATTCCACTTAAAGTGAAAAAAATCTTTAGCTTCCTACGTGACAACTGTTCTGAGTCAAAGGCAATTGTGAGAGCGATCAGTCTACTACCTCAGATTTGCATTTGCAGCCACCAGGACCGATCTCACCCCATTCACCCCCCATTAGTGCTTCATCCCTCGGTCCTCTCTGTCAGCTTCCTGCTCTGGGGAGCGACTCGCTGTCGTCTGGACATATTTTGAAGATTAGCCATCAACAGGTCCCACTGACACACACACTCTGACAGGCCTAGTATTTCAACCTCCAACAGCCACCAATGTGACATAAAAAGCTCGCGTTCTATCTCTGGATCACACCTCGAATGGACACTTCAGAAAGGCAACATTCCACTCTTGTTTACCTAATCCCGTATTTAAATTTCTCTACCAGTCAAGAGGGTCTTTGGTTATATTTAACTAAAATATTCTACTCACTTAAAATTCCATTTTTTCTTGTTACATCTGACATACACACAGGCAATAGCGAAAAAGTCTTTAAAACTCAGCACAGGTTAGGGTGTCTGAGTGGCTCAGTCAGTTAAGCATCAAACTCTGATCTCAGCTCAGGTCTCAATCACAGGGTCGTGGGTTCAGGCCCTTTGTTGGGCTCCACGCTGGGCACAGAGCCTACTTAAAAATGAAAACCTGGGATGCCTGGGTGGCTCATTTGGTTAAGCAGCTGCCTTTGGCTCATGTCATGATCCCAGGATCCTGGGATCGAGTCCCGCACCGGGCTGCTTGCCGAGCAAGGAGCCTGCTTCTCCCTCTGCCTCTGCCTGTCACTCTGCCTGCTTGTGCTCTCTCTCTGACAAATAAATAAATAAAATATTAAAAAAAAAACAACAACAATAACAACAAAAAACAAGACAAAACAAAACAAACCCCACACAAAACCCAGCACAGGTTTGAAAAAAAAGTTGTATTTAACTGTTCTTGCCAAAGATACTAAATTTCACAAGTATTATATAAAAGTCCACATAAAGGTGAATGCTGACCATCAGTATACCTCAGTTCCACTAGGTCAGCACTCTCCTCCCCATTCCCTCCCTCTGATTCATGTAGCCTTCCATTGCTGTATGTGAACTCGGGGTAGAAGGAAACTGAGTTAATGATAATGGGCAAGTCTGAAGGACTACTACGGAACCAGGAAATACCAAACACAGCAAGTCTCGTAAAATTCAAACTGTTATAGATTAATTAAAAAAATACTTGGAAAACAGATCAAGTATATACTTAGAAAATACATCAAGTAAATATTACGAAGTACACGTACCCATTAAAGAGAATAATTGCACACTCACAGACACAAGACATAATTGAAAAGGTAAACTCACCGGCCATGGATGGTGCTTCTTTCCGCTGCCCTTTATCATCAACAGTTCCTTCAAAAGCCACCGTCACATCATAAATTGCATCTAAATAATTCTTCATAGAATCAAAAGCAACATGAGTTGCCTTTATTCTTGGTGTCAGCACATGTTTTAATACTGCAAAGCCTAAAAGAGAAGTTGATGCAGTGTGGCCATAAGTTACTTACAAAACACCTCAGCAGAATATAATATCCAAATTGTCTTTAAATTTCCAGGAATAGACCAGAATATATTAAAGCCATATCTCATATAGACGGACAGGGCTTGAGGTTTAGAAAGCACTCTCATGACTTGATGTATTTAAATCAACATTCATTTAATACATATTTATTAAGCACCTGCAGGTACGAGATGCTGGGGAAAACTCAGAACACTGGCCCTCAGGAAGCTAATGACCTCTCAGCAACCCTTCCATCTGGTAACACCCGACACGGGTGGGTACCACCGTCCTCCTCTCTGGCCACAGAATCCAGGTAGCATCACCCTGCCCGTGGTCACTGCAGATTCAGGGGTATGATTTGTAATTCTGACTCCTAGTCCATGATTTAATTTTATTTCTATTCAAATAGGGACGCAGGAGTGACGCCCACTGCGTCAAGGGTCTGAAGGAAGAGCTGGGGCACACTGGGCTCGACACTTAGAATACTGTTTGTTTGTTTTTTTAATTAAACTAAGAAACCATTTACATACCATAAAATTCATCATGTCAAACTGTGCGAGTCAGTGGTGTTTAGGGACTTCACAAAGCTGTGCCACCATCACCGCCATCAAATTCCAGACCGTGTCCGTCCGCCCAGACAGACAGCCTGGACCTTCTGCAGACACTGAGCCTTCCCCTTCCCTGGATCTGCCTGTTCCAGACATCTCCCACGAACGCAGCCCCAGTAGTGTGGCCTTCTGGGTCTGGCTTCTTTCACTTAGCACAGTGTTTCTTTCCTTTAGCAATAATCGCGCCTTGGATAAACTCACTGGCTACGAAACTGCCGCTGCGCAAAGCTAGCGGAGTATTTCTGAGGCTCATCCACGGTGGGGCAGGACCAGCGCTTCCTTACTTTCTGGGGCTGAGTAAATACTCACTGTATGGAGCTACCACATTTGGTTTATCTATCCATCAGATGATAAACATGTGGGTTGTTTTCGGCCTTTGGCTACTAGAAATAATGCTATTATGACCATTCATTCATATAAACTGTATGTGAATGCTAAACAAGTTTCTGTAGGAACATAGGACTTCCATTCTCTTGGGTATATGTGATACACACACACACACACACAATATACACTTTTCAAAGTTTCTGTAATTGAGAAAGCACCGCACTTTATATCGGATAATCGATCATATCCATGAGCGTTGCACTAGTGTTAAGGGTTAGTTCTACCCCTTCCTATTTCCCAATGCCTCCCTTTCTCTTGGTGACAATACTTACTGACAGTTGAACAGAGAAGAGCAGCTTTCTGAAGTGACATGAAAATAGACTAGACAAAAGTTGATTTGGATCTTCCCTGCCTCTCTCCAGGGAAAATTAGCTGCCTAAGGAAGAAAAGCTATAGTATGTTGGGATCCTCCTGCAGAAGAATTTTTAAAACGCGAAGCGGTGTGGGAAAGAAGAAGATTCCCACAACCGCATATCTGACTAAAGTCCCTAGGGCAGGAGCAGCTTAATTTATTCACAACCTTATAACAAAAAGCTGAATAGCATACCAGGCTGGGAAACATTCATGTGTCAATTAAATTAGTTAATACTTCCTTCTTTGCTATTGGCGCTCATCCCATTTTATTGAGTCCAAAGCTCCACAGAATCACCCTGTGGTATTCAGTAAGAACACTGACTAGAATCCATTAAGTTAGTAAGAAGATAGGGAGACGGGAAAACAGAATTTAAAAAAATCAAAATGAAAGTCTATGAAAATATCAGTTTTGTGACAGATGAATAAGAAATGTCCATCACTAATATGGAAGAAGAGCTGGGAAAAAAATCTTCTCACTGAGGAACGTAGCAGGAGCAGCTCGAGTGCCGCTCGAAAACACATTTTCTAGATCCAACCCACATCCTGCAGCTTCCAGCTTTTATCTTCCCGCTCTTGAAAGAGAACAGCCAAGGAGGAAGGAGAAAAACAAGGAGCCTGGGGTGACACAGAGGCCCTGAGAAGAAAACATCTCAAGAAGGAACTAGTCAAATACGATCAATGAAAGACACGGGAAGATCCAGAACTGAGAAGTGACCCCCTGGCCAACCAAAGGTCACCTGTGACCTGGACGAGTACTTTCCGTGGCGTGGTAGGAGTGGAAGCTTAGAGAAGGGGTGAAGTGAGGTGAGAAAACGCCAGCAGCCCACTCTGTCCTGCAATGTGTTTATTAACACACAGTCTATTGATTTTCTAAGGCTTAGAATAACATACGACACCCTTACCGTCACAACAAATAAAAGCTGGCAAGCGAGAGGTCACTGGGAACCTAGAAGGGGAACAGGCCTCCTGGGACTGATGGAGTCAAATAGGAAAATGACAGGGGCCCAAATCTCTCCTTTAGCACAAAAGAGAGAGAGAACAGTAACACCACAGGTGCGCTATACGTGGATGAGTGAACACGTGCCCGTATGCACACACACAGACACACAGACACAGACACACACACACAGACACACACACACACACAGACACAGACATACACAGACACAGACACACACACACACAGACACACACAGACACACACACACACACACACACACGGTTTGTTTATGTGGGAATCAGTGTCGGCAAACTGGGGGAAACTGAGTAGACAAGAGTGTGGTGGTGAGGAACGCAAAAAGAACTAATATGAGAGCAATAACATTAAAATCTTAAAGTACAGAAGGATAGGCGTACTGCATGATGCAATCCTGAGATGTGAGGAGAAAAAACCTGAAAAAAAGAAGAGACAGTCCAAAAGGGAAAACAGACCTGCTCGGTGTTCCCAACTGGTAAGAAGGGAGGAGGCAAAGCTCGTTAGGGAGCCCTGAGCACCGGCAGGGTCCAATCACACCTGCAGGAGCGGGAACTGAGCGGGAACCGTGGGGTGGGGGCAGCAGGCCACGGGGCAGGGACAGACGAGGGCTATGCAAGGCCTAGAGCCAAAGAAGGGCCAAAGAAAGCGAGGTTAGAGTCAAGCCAAAAAACAGACTCAGGGGAAGGAAGAGCGAGGAAGAGGTAGAAGCAGAGCTGTCAACATAATTTGCAGGACCCAGTACAATTTCAAGACTGAAACAGAGCATCAGACCAAGCCTGGGATCCGGTGCAAGAAAACAGATTCTCCCTAAAAGTCTCCAGAAAGGACCGCAGCCCTCCCCACACTCTGACTCTAGCCCAGTGAGACCCACGTCAGACTTCTGGCCTCCTGACCCGTGAAAGAACATGTGCATAGTGCCGTAAGACACCAGAGTCTCTGAAGGAGCTTCCATAGGAGCGAACACGCCACCTCAGCTCCCTGCCGAAGGGGAAGTGTGCCTGTTCCACCAAATCTGGGTCAACACTGGACAGCAACTTTTTTTTAAATGTTTGCCAGGTTGACATTTGTTCACACGTACGGATCGTTCGTAGCTCTTAAATTTCCTATTCGTGCGCTTTTCCCATTTTTCTAGATTATATCTTTTTCTTAGGTAGCAAGCACTCTTTTAATACTAAGTTTATTAACACACCATATATTCCAAATACTAGTTTAGCCTGCCATTTGCCACTCAAATTTGTTAACGTGACATTGCAAGGTATAGTAATTTTTATTTAGTCTACAAAGGAAAAAAATTCTTTTTGTTGTTGTTTTAAAGGGACAATTAAACCTACACAATAGCCAGTGTTATTCAAAGGATAAAAGCAAATTCCATTAAGCCTAAGGAGTTTTAAAACTACAAGGATCTTTTTCACTTGTTCAATAATATGAAAATTCGAGGTATTCGGTTTGCCATTATAGATGTGGCCCTAAATTCCTCTTTTTTATTATTGCTAGGGTTACTCAGTCTAAATATGTCGTCTTGCCAGCTGCTATAGTAAGAAAACAAAACAAAACACCACAGGGCTCACCGTAATAGGTTCAGGAAGATTAAGATACATAGATTCCAAATTCCTTAGTAACCACTGAAAACCAATAGATCTACAATGACTCTATGACTCGACGGGAACTTAGTTGAAATGAAAGACGTCGCATAGGGAGGGGGCGGGAGCTTGTACAGCAGCAGTGCCTGGATGTTTCCAGGACCCACATGGACAGCCCCCCAGTGCCCACCTCCAAGTCTCCTATAGTGGGCACGTAACCACCACCAGATTTCCCTGTTTCTTAGTTAGGCCTAAGTATAAAATGAAGGCTTGCTCACCAATAAATATTAGATCCACATGACCTAGAAAACACAAAAATCTGACCAACTAACCTGCTGAGCACATGACTAATCTTATTTAAACGAGCGGTTCTAAAACTAGGATGCACCAGAATCATGTGGAAGGCAGGGCCCTACCCCTGGAATGTCTGAGGTCGCAGGGGTGGGGTGGATCCTGAGAATCTGGATTTCAAGGAATTTCCAGGACAATGCTGATGCTGCTGGTTCAGACAACACTTTAAGATCCACTGACTCGGGGCGCCTGGGTGGCTCAGTGGGTTAAAGCCTCTGCCTTCGGCTCAGATCATGATCTCAGNAAAAAAAAAAAAATCTTAAAAAAAAAAAAAAAAAAGAACCACTGACTCAGGGGCGCCTGGGTGGTTCAGTGGGTTAGGTCTCTGCCTTCGGCTCGGGTCAAGGTCTCAGAGTCCTGGGATCGAGGCCCAGCATCAGGCTGTCTGCTCAGCAGGGAGCCTGTTTCCTCCTCTCTCTCTACCTGCCTCTCTGCCTACTTGTGATCTATCTCTGTCAAATAAATAAAATCTATTTAAAAAAAAACCCACTGACCCAGAACTCAGACATGGCTTGCACAGATCAAGAATTCACAAATGGGACAGCGAAGGAGTGCAAAGGCTGGAGAAATAAGGGGTAATATTTTTTTTGGTAAAAAATAATAAGTAAATGGTATGGAAATAGTCTCAAAGAAGTAAAACCAAACTCTCAAAAGTCACTAGACATTTGCTATGTCCAAAGCCCTACATGAGCATTACAGTGGTGACTTGATCCTCCCAACGGTACTCCCACTCCCCTCAGTGCTCCCCACTGTCATCCCCAAGGCTGTGACCTGACCTAGGGGCCAGGTGGAAACTCCTACAGAAACAGGGAGGAAGAGTAAGTCAAAGAATGAGAATGAGATACAGTTGTAATTCAGACACTGATGGAGAGGTTGATATGTCAAGTGAAACAACCAGTTTCTTGAGAATCACTATAAATATAATTTAAAAGCTTTCTCCCTCCCTTTATTCATCCCTGTTCTTTTCCAAAAATGCCTCCCATATAAGAATAAAAAATTCTAGGGACACCTGGGTGGCTCAGTCCATTAAGTGTCTGACTTCAGCTCAGGTCATGATCTCAGGGTCCTGGGATGGAGCCCCGCATCGGGCTCCCTGCTCAACGGGAAGCCCGCTTCTCCCCCTCCCACTCCCCCTGCTCCTCCCCCTACTCCTTTCTCTCTCTCTCTCTCTCTCTCTCTTGCTCTCACTCGCTCTCAAATAAATAAATAAATCTTAAAAAAAACGAATAAAAAAATCTAGACTGGGAATCCAAGTCCGATGTGATTCTTTTCCTGTTTTTATATCCTGAACCATCTGTGATCTTTCATTCGATAGTAACTGAGGCCCATGAGATTTATTTTGTAGCCTTCCTAGGAACAGGCAGAATCCTACACCTCACAAATCACTGCCAAGATAAACAGACACCTGACAACACAAAACTGCATTAATAGCTCAAAAACTGACAAAGAAATGAACTGCCATGGGGAAGTCAGAAGAGCTATTCCTTGACCAGTTTGCTGGATTTAAATTAAAATGATCTAATTGGTCACACAACAAAACAAACATTTTAGAAACATAGTTTTAGAATGATCATTTTTATCTATGATATCATTTTATTTATATTATACCATTACACAATACTGTTGTATTTAAATATTTTGGTGCAGTTTTTCTTACTGCTTCATCATTGATTTTGTTTGTTTGAGAGAGAGAGAGCATGAGTGGTGGGGGAGGCAGAGGAAGACTCCCCCTTGAGCAGGGAGACCCACATGGGGCTCAATCCCAGGACCCCAAGATCATTACCTGAGCCAAAGCAGCCACTTAAACCGACTGAACCACCCAGGCGCCCCTCACCGTTGACTTTTTAAATGACAAGTTCCATGCTAGCCCTTCTAAAAATAAAATTCTCTTTTCCCTAATTTACTATTACAAAATGGAGCAGTTTTAATATATACCTTGCTTACTGGACGTTTAATAGTTTCTTGAAGACTGTACCTGTATTACAGACCTCTAAAATCTTAATTTTTGTCCTGGAGAGATCATAACTAAAAACAAAATCTTGACTAATTTATTTAGAAATATGAATAAATCTTTTTTAAAGAAGTAACTAACATTCAGTTTGAAGTGAGGAGGAAATTTAGAAAGCATTACAATGACAACCTTTGAAATGAACATTAAGAATTCATGACCCTGTAACCCACAGACATTCTCTTAAATAACAACCCTAACACTGAATGGCCATCGTTTGTGGCTAATACGTTTCTGAAGTTAAAACACTTCTAGGAAATACTAATAACCAGAACCTTGCAATATTTAGAGTTAAGACAGACAGACACACCCATATCCATCACTCGTACTTCTTAAACCAGCCAATACCAATGCCAACGGAAAACTGAAGAGTAGAAGGTATAATTATTTAAACACATGAGTACGTATCACATTTAAAAAATCTAAATTAAAAAGGTTGGTTTTGGTCTTTCTGTTTATTTTTAAAGTCAGATTCAAAGGAATGTACTTCAGGGACAATGTTAATCATGTGAATATCACAGAGGAACAAGTGCTAGCAAGCCTCAACTTTCTTGAAGATAAATTAGCTTAACAAATGGAGAAGCAAGTTCTTTCATTTTTATTTTCAAGTAATCTCAATTAGTTGTGACCTAAGAGGAAAGAAAACAAGAAACACTTTTTCTAGATATATGGTTCACAAATCAGTTTCTTTTGTGTATGGTGGGAAATAATTATGTTTATAGTCACAAGAAAAGACAGTTCTGATAGACAGCAATACTTTTTCCAGTTGCAGAATTCAAAGAAAGAACAGTGAGCAATTAAAAATTATATCCTTAAGACAAATTATTCATTGTTCCCCCTTCTGGTAACTTTAAGAAAGATCTACAGCTCAGAGAAAAAGGACAGACCAATAATTGATGAATTACAGGTGAGTGGGTTATTATTAGATTAAAAAGCTCGAGTACATATCATTATTATGCTCCTTTGAGAATTACTTAAAAATACTTGATCTAGCATTACAAAATTAGTGTGGATTTTTAAAACTAAGTAACTTCTAGGAACTACATTAAACAGTCATTTCAGTGAGATTGGATAATATAAGGTAGATATTCATCTTAAATTGTTTTAAAAATAATGAGTTAAGAAATGTTAGTATTAAATACAATTACATACAGAAAGAGAACACAAGACCCTGTTACAGACTGAAGTGTGTCTCCCCCATCTTCTGCCCCCCCAATTCATTTTGAAGCCCTAACCCCTATGTGACTGTATTTGGAGATGGGGCCCTCAGGAGGTAATTAAGGTTACGTGAGGTCATAAGCACAGGGCCCTAATCTAATAGGACTGGTATCCTTATAAAAAGAGAGAGAGACACCAGAGACCTCTCTCTGTGAGCACACAGAGAAAAGGCCATGTGAGGACACAGCAAGGTGGCCCTCTGCAAGTCACTCAGAGTGGTCTCAACAGAAACTGACCCTGCTGGCACCCCGATCTCGGACGCCCAGGCTTCAGACTGTGAGAAAATCAGTCTCTCCTGTAAGCCCCCCCGGGCGGTGTCCTGGTACGGCAGCCCAAGGCTGCCCTGAAACCTGGACTGAAATCACAGCTCTGAATAAATATCACAGAGTAAATAACACCTATTTGCACACAAATTCTCATTTTACCCAACTGAAAAAAGGATGGCACTATTTATTTTTTTAAAGATTTATTTTAAATCTATTTTATTTTATTTATTTTGTCCCGAGAGAGAGATCGCACGAGAGGAGAGAGGGGCAGAAGGAGAGAACATCCAGCAGACTCTGCACTGAGCCTGGAGCCTGACACGGGGCTTGATCCCATGACGCACGAGAGCTTGACCTAAGCCAAAACCAAGAGTCAAACACCGAACTGACTGAGCCCAAAGTACGGCAACATTTAAATAGGAACACACACACACAAAGGTAAATTTTACAAAAGAAATCAGAAGTCCTTGAATAAATATTAAAACAGAGTAATTCTACATTACTCTTCACATAAACACAAAAATCTGGGACTGTATCATTCTATAATGCAAATTTATTATACCTCAACAACTAACTAGTGATTTGCCCAGTGACAAGATATAATAAAATGTCCAGGTCTAATTTCGTCTTGCATCTTTAAAATCAAGGAATCAGTCCATCACACATTATAATAGAATTAAAAGAGGCAAATTTGTTGTGCAATAGCCTGCTGAAGTTTCTGGAAACTGGATCATCACTGTGAAGCAGAATCGGTGTCACTCAGTTGGAATCTCTTACTGAGTCTTGCTCAGGACCTCCCTACTATTAACCAAAAATGATGAGACATCGCTTCCAAAATCAGGTCAAGCCCGTGACTTCTGTCTTGCCCAGACCTCCCCTCGGCTCTCACTGCTGTAGTACCTCGGCCGTGCGGTCTCCCCGCCCGCCCCCCACTCCACACATCCAGGGCGGCAAGCTGTCGTGTCCTGAGGAGCTCTAGGGAGACGCCCCAGGGGCAAGAACTGGACTCTGCCGCCAACAGCCGGTGAGGACCTGAGGCCTGTCAACAGCCCTGTGAGGGAGCTTCGAACAGACGCTCCCAGCGGAGCCCTGGGCGACTACAGCCCCCGGCTAAGCCCCATCAGGACTCCTGAGCCTCATCCACTGTGAGACAGGACTGTTTGTTGTTTTAAGCCCCTAGGGCTTGGGAAAATCAGTTACGCATCGATAGATGATGAATACGATCCTGTTTCCTGTCTCCTATTAAATTATAAACTCCTAGAAAACATTACAGTGAGTTCTTCCACCTTAGTGGAACATTTTACGTATTAGGAATTTGATAAAGATTTGTTAATATTTAAAGGTAGAATATTGTACTATTTTAAAAACAAAATCAGCAGACTCTGAGGCTCTAAAGCACTCTAGTAAACTTTCCCAAGGCCAGCTCTCTGTTCAACTCGTAAAAAACACACGTCTCAGGGGCGCCTGAGCCACCAGGGTCCTGGGATTGAGTCCCTCATCGGGCTCCCTGCTCAGTGGGGAGCCTGCTTCTCCCTCTCCCTCTGCCTGCTGCTCCCCTTGCTTGTGCTCTCTTTCTGTCAAGTGAATAAATCTTAAAAACAAACAAACAAACAAAACCAAGATGTAATTGATTATTTAATGATAATAAAATGTTTCAGATTTTACAATACACATGAAAAGTAGCAAAAAAAAAAATTCCCATGTTTATTTCCCTTCCACCTTATCTAATCTAAAACTGTAATTCCTAAACAAAGAGAGCATGAGGGTTCCTCTTTCTCTGCATCCTCACCAACACCTGTTGCTTCTTGTGTTCTTGATTTTAGCCATTCTGGTAGGTGTGAGGTCTTATCTCATTGTAGTTTTGACCTGCACTCTTCCCTGGTGATGAGTGATGCTGAGCATCACTGGCCCTTGGGCCAATCAAGTGAAGCTCTCTTCTGGGCAGCTACACCTACAGGTCTAAAGTCAAACAGATATGGGTGGAGTAAAGCTTTCTTTGTCATCAGCAATCAAATAAATGATGGCTAACGCCAAGGATCTGGATGAAAAACCATGAAAATGAAATGAGTGAAAGGGCAAAGTCAGACAACAGAAACAACATATGAAACAGGAGAGAATGAAGGAGAAGAGGCTAGGAAGGAGACTGATCAGGAATCACCAGAGGGGGGGGGGAAATGGAGACAAGCCCTACAGAAATCTAGGGAAAGAATTCCAATAAGGGAAGTATCAAGATTTTCGAAGCAGATCCCAATGAATTAATTAAAATTAACAAAATTAAAAATTCATTTCCCCTGATGCACTATCACATGTGGGTAGGAGCTACCTTGTGGTCAGAGCAGATATAGACACTACTATTGGTGCAACAAGTTCTCCTAGACAGCCCTACATAGACCTCACGTTTAGATCGACACAAGGCATTTGCTCAGTGAGTGCCTGGGGACCCATGTATGGAGATCATATACTAATTCAGTCAATCACCAACAGCAACTTTGAGAACTCAGCACAGCCACTGTTTTCTGTTTTTATCCCAAACTGGTGCAAATGAATAGCTATTATAGGTATATTAGTTATCCAACTTTCTAAAATACAGATATTAAGAACATTCCTGTTATTGCAGATATTTGCAACTTCCAAGTACCGTGAACCAACTTTGTGTCACATTCTCCGATAGGAGCTTCACATACTTCTAATGTAATTCGTACACAGAGGCAGCTATAGGTATACCTGTGGAGGTACGTATGTCCCAAGAGATGAGGAGTCAAGCTGAGCTGATGAGGCAGCTTGCACCCCCACAGCTGACAGATGTCAGAGCTGGATTCCAGCCCAGGTCTGTCAGCCCATAGAATGGAGACTCTTTCCATCACACACAACCCACACTGGAGAAAAAGGCTCCAGAATCCAGTACCCAGGCAGATTTTCACTAAATCCAGGGGACTGGAATATGTATTTTAGCAAGCACTTGAATTTAATCTCTCAGATACATATAATAGCATGCATGTGAATTAATGAAGGAACTTCATTTCCAAAGAGATAATACATACATTCACTGAAGAAATGAACAAATTTACTCATTTCCAATTTTGAAAGACATAAATATCCTCTCCAGGAACAAAAACAAAAAAGGTATTTATTTTTAAAAATTATTTTTTCAAGTACAAATTTTTACTTACCTTCTTGAGCAGCAAATGTTTGACTAGCTGAAATGACTTTTGTTAGTTCTGGATTATACCTTGTTCCCTCTGGAAAAATCACAAGATACATCTGTGAAACAGAGAAATTTGGTTTGTCTTGTGTGAGCTTTTTTGGTTGTTCTTGTGAACCTACCAGTGCCAACACTATTAATGGTAAGAGAGTATTTTCTATGGTGGGAAAAATATATATTCATTTTTACATGTGATCTTCATTTCAAGCAGAGCAACCAAAATACAAAAATGCAATTAAATCTTAACATGAATTATATTTAAAATGCAGTCATATATTCACTGGGAGGTCAATCATTAAGACTCTAACAACATTTCTAATTACACATCAATATTCATTAATTAAAAATTCGCCCATGAAATTCTGACTCATTTAAAGCCTCAATTAATTCAGAATCCCCTAAGATTCTGAAAAATGACATTTTTAAAGGGTGCAAATTTTAGACATCAGTGTCCCTAGCTATCGATAATAAAAGCATATATCATCTGAAACAATATCTAAATTTCCACAATATAAAATGTAGTAAGTATTCACATTTCAAAAGATTCCTGCAGTATTCTTATTTTACACAGTTCCCTTAGTGCATTTTAAATAATTTATAAGCAGCTTCATAAACTGAAATAATGTACTTATTAAGGAGAAAGCTGAATGTTTACTAAGTAATCAAGTAGTCTAAGCTTTTACTTTTATCTGCTTGGGAAAATAAAGACAGAAACAGTGAAACTATACAATGAGAAACTCCTAACTTTAGAAGTGAGTTACCCAAACTACACCAACATTGTTACTTGATAGAACACACAACTAAGGCATTTGTACCAAATCTTTTCAAATACAAACAGAATACAGGAAACACAGGGATAGGAGGACAGCAGGAAAGAAGATTGTGTTCATTTTATCCAACTTCATCTGATCCCAGGTAATGCTGTCTATCTTTATATCTGGTACACACGCACTGCCTTATCTGAATGATCTAGGATTATAAAACTCGTACATAATAAATCTGTGTGAGAGTTCACGTGTTTTTTCCATTAGATAAACATGATTAATCTCTTCTAAATTTTCACCTAAAAAACTTGTATTAATGGTGGCTCTACAATTCTGCATTTCCAGCTTCCCTGAAGACAATATATACTTTTTATTCATCCATATAAATTGTCTTCACAACCCAGTATATTTTCCTAACTTAGAAATTAATAGAGTTCTATTTTTCTTAACATTTGATAAGATTAACCACAGGTGCCATGAAAACGTAGAAAAATGGGTAAACTTTAGAAAAAAAAATTAGTTCCCAAACCCAAAAATTCATTATCATGAGAATATATTTTAAACCAGCTTATGGAGCAACTAGCTGGCTCACTCAGTAGAGCATGACTTCCCACTGTGGGGTCATAGGTTTCAGCCCCACACTTGAGAACAGAGACTACTTAAAAATAACAATAATAATTAAAAAAAATAAAATCTTTAAATCAGTAAACTTTATAATCAAAGCCATGAAAGAATTATTGATGACTTTTAGCTTTTAGTTCAAGTATTTAAAAATAAAGTGATTCAAGATTTGAATGGTTATTAATAATTCATGTATTATTTTCCCATCTCTTACACATTTCACTAAAAAGAACACTGATGGGAGCACCTGGGTGGCTCAGTGGGTTAAAGCCTCTGCCTTCGGCTCTGGTCATGATCTCAGGGTCCTGGGATCAAGCCTTGCGTCAGGCTCCCTGCTCAGTGGGGAGCCTGCTTCTCCCTCTCCCACTCCCCCTGCTTGTGTTCCCTCTCTCACTGTGTTTCTCTCTGTCAAATAAATAAATAAAATCTTTAAATAAATAAATGAATAAATAAACCTTAAAACAAAACAAAACACTGATGGCCGACAAGAAAGCAAGAATGAAAAATTCTTCCTGGGTTCATGCAAGAAGTATTTCTTATACACCTATTATGTGCCAGGTACTATGGAGGATAATGATATAGATACGGTCTTTGGAGACAATGAGAAAAAAGTATATTAAGCAAATTTTACAAATATAAGTACACTTCTATGACCGTGAAGAAAAAGAACAAGATGCTATGAAAGAGAATTACAAGAGGGTAACTGGAGTGGATGACGGGTCTCAGATCTAAAGAATGATAAAAGAACGAGTGCTTTCACCAGCAGATGGGAGACAAGGCAGGGACACCCACTCTCACCACTGCTAGTCAAGGCTGTACCAGAGGTGCGAGCTAGGGCACTTAGGCAAGACAAAGGAACAAATGGCATCCAGAGTAAAAGAAAGAAGTACAACTGTATTTATACACAAATGACATGACTGTCCATGTAAGAAATCTAAGAAATATTACAATTTGTAATGTTGCTAAATAATAAATCTAGCAAGGTCACAGAACAAAAAGTCAATAAACTGAATGTTTAATACTAACAACAATCATAAACTAAAATAAAAAATGCCATCTACAACAGCACCAAAAACATGAAATTAAGAATTTATTTCAGCAAATGTGGATACCTTTGGCTAAAAGGTGTGTAAATCTATATAGTTAAAAACCACAAAACTCTGCTGACAGACATTAAAGAAGACCTAAATAAAGACTGTGTTTTTGGATCCGACGATTCAATATCGTTGTGATAGCAATTCTTCCCAGATTGATCTATAGATTCAATGCAATCCAAATAAAAAAAACCCAGCAAGCTTTTATGCAGAAACTGACAAGCTGATTTTAGAATTTATACAGGAAATGCAAAGGACCTATAACAGCCAAGCAGCTTTGAAAAAGAACAAATATAGAACATTTAACTATACCAGATTTCAAAAGTTATAATAAAGCAAGAGTAATCAAGATAGTGCTGTATAGGCATGGGGATATCCAGATAGATCAGTGGAACGGAATAAATGGTTCAGAAGCAGACCCATATGTATGCAATCAATTTATTTCAAACAACGGGGAAGAGAATAACCTTCGCAGTAAGTGGTGATGGATGTCCATATTTAGACACAAACCTTCACCTTACGCCATACACAAAAGTTAACTCAAAATGGGCCACAGACACAAATGCAAACTAAAACTCTAAAACTTCCAAAAGAAAAACAAAGGAGAAAATCTTAATATCATTGAGTTTGGCAAAGCCTTTTGCAATAGGACAGAAAAAGCAGAAATTTTAGGAGAGAACAATAAATCGGACTTCAGCAAAATTCTTAAAACTTTTGTTCTTTAAGACTCTGTTATGAGATGAAAAGGCAAGTCACTGATGCAAAGAAAGACTCATACAGGAATATTCTGAGGAGTTCTATTTTAACAGCTCCAAACTGGCCATTACTCCACAAAGCAGATGATCTTCTGCAGGGAATCATATATACAAAGACTGTAACTAGAGAAAGAGTCTAGAAGAGTCTGAATCCTTGGCTGCAAACTCCAGACTCCACTTTCAAGCCCCGAGAGCCGGGACAAACTGCTTATCCTCTCTGTGCCCGAGGCTTCTTGTCTACAGAAGGAAAGCATGGTTTACCTCCACCTCATAGAGCTACTGTAATGATAAAAGGTGGTAATTCATGCAGCCTAATTAACACGGTGCTCGGCACAAAATGATACTGCACCTTGCTGCTGTTAACATTAAAACAGATGTGCTTTCACAACGTCAGATGGTGCATGGGGGGCAGAGGAGGGCGACAGGACCCACGCGGCGGCCACGGGCCTCCCCCAGAATCGGCTCTGCACGCTGCCTTCCCAGGGACGGCCTCTGGAGGCCACACGACCAAAGCAGGGCTCCTCGCTCCAATGAGAGCTCAGCATGACGCAGAGCACACATGTAGAGTCACAATTTTCAAGGAAAACTTTTCCCCTCCTTCAGCCCTGCGCACCTGATAGGCTCCTCACCACCGCTTTCACACCACGACCTGAGAGGCAGCTCTTGCTCAGTTCCCACGGAGCTGGAGAAGGTGGCAGCGGAGGAGCGGGAGGACCGAACATGCAGCATCGGGGCCAGAAAAGAATGACTTCGGGGCAGTGGGACGTCTCTGGACCCACTTCTCAGTTAAGGAAAACCCTGCTCGAGGACAGGGAGGCCCCAGGATGACAGGAAATAACTGGCAGACAGTTCCAAACAAACCAAACTATGGACAAGGTCATTGCCACTGTTCATAGAAATCTCTTATTCTGCTAAATTTTCATGGGGAAGGAACCAGAGATTCTGTTTTCTTTAAGGAGGACTGACTTTGCATCTAAGATCTCTACTCAAGACGTGAGGTACCATTTTAAGCGTAGCTACTTCAGCTTCTAGCGGAAATCGGCAAGCTATTTCATATTAAAATTCCATTCAAAAAGAAAAGAGCTATTTAAGAGTTCAAAATATATTCATATTGCAACCAGTTACGGAACTGATGACTTTCTGTTAAAAACAGCCTTTTCTCCATGCTTTGGATCAGTTAATTTACTTTTAATTCAGTCCCAGTTTCATTCCCAAAGGAAGACTCAGGATAGCCGTGGGCACAAAAGGAAGTACGTGAAAATATCAAGCACTGTGTGGCAGGCTCTTTAGACTGTTTTCTCACCCTCTGGTTTTTAAAAATTCTGTCTAGTTCACTAAAGAGTTTCAAAGCAGGCATATTTATATGGAAACGATATCTCAGAACTCAATAAACTTTGATTAGCAAGACATCTTTTAATTACTGTTTTCTCTTTAAATAAAAAGCTATTTCATATTTAGACATATAGAATATAAACACAATAGTTCATCTTTGCTTTCTTCCCCCCAAATTAATCCAGTCTAGGAAATCACAACCATTAAGAAGCCTTTACAATTACAATCAGAAACATTCAACTCATTAAAAATTCCGTTAGACATTTACGGAGGGAAAAAAATGCAAAAAAGTGGTGGGACACAAAGTAACAAACTCTTTCCTCAAAGAGCTTATTAAATATTTAAGTATGGAAGTGCTACACATATGATCAGAAAACAATGACAAAGTCACACAAATGCATACATGAATGTGGCAGGCAGAATAATGCCTCCTCCCCAAAATGTCCACATCCTTATCTTTAAAATCTGTGAATACGTCATAGAACATGGCAAGGGGGATTGAAGACTGAGAGCACTGGACTGAGGGATAATGAGGTCAGCCTAGAATGTCCAGGCGGGGCCAATGTCATCACAAGGGTTGTAAAGATGAAAGAGGGAGGCAGAAGAGTCAGAACCAGAATGACGGCTGCAAAAAAGAGCAGACCAGCCATTGTTGACTTTGAAGACAGAAAGAAGCCATGACCTAGGGAATGCAGGCAACCTCTAGAATCTAAAAAAGGCAAGAAAATGGACTGTCCCTTAGAGTCCCCAGAAGGGACCTCTGCCCCAATGACACCATGATTTTAGTCCAATGAGACTAAAACAATGAGACACTTAGAATCTACTCTTTTTAACAAATTTCAAGTATACAGTATAGTATTATTAACTACAGGCACCATGTGTACCTTATGTTCTCAGAACTTACTCCTCTTATAACTGAAAGTTTGAACACTTTGACCAACATATCCCATTTCCCCCAATCCCTAAGGCCCTGGTAAACCACTGCTCTACTCCCCAGTTCTGTAAATTCAGCTTTTTAAAATTCCACATGTTAAGTGAGACCATGCAGTATTTGTCGTTCTGTGTCTGATTATTTATTTCAGTTAGTGTAATGCCCTTGAGGTTCATCCACATTGTCATAAATGACAGAACTTCCTTTTTTCTTAACACTGAAAAATACTCTGTTGTGTATACATACTATATATTTTTTTTATTCACTCATTGGTTGATGGACATTTAGGTTATTTCCATACCTGGCTATTGTGAATAATGCTGCAGTGAACGTGAGTGCAGGAAATAATCCTACTTCCTTTGAGTATATACCCAGAAGTGGAATTGCTGGATATGATATTTCGATGTTTAATCTTTTGAGAAAACTCCTTTCCATTTTTTGTAATGGCTGTACCAATTTATACTCCTGCCAACAATGTCTAAGGGTTCTTTTTTCTCTAAATCCTCAACCAACTCTTAACTTTTGAAAACTATTTGAGAACAGTCATTGTTAATCTTATTACAGCCGTGACTGGCATTTTCCGATGAGTGAGGTTGAGCACCTTTTCATACAACTGTCGGCCATTTCTTTGTAGGTTGTCTTTGGAGAAATGTCTACTCCAGTCCTCTGCCCATTGCTTAGATTGAGTTATCTGTTTTCTTTTCTTTCTTTCTTTCTTTCTTTTTTTTTTTTGCTGCTGAGCTGCATGTTAATCTTAAAAATTAGCATCAGATATGTCATTTGCAAATATTTTCTCCCTTTCTACAGGTTGTTTTTCATTCTGTTATTGTTTCCTTTGCTGTGCAGAAACATTTTAGTTTGGTGTAGTCCTACTTACTTATTTTTGCTTCTGCTGCCTGTGCTTTTGCTGTCAGTGAGTTTGTGGTAATCTGTTACAACAGCGGTTGGAAACTACTACAATACACGTAACTTTCAAACATGTTATTTAATCCTAGCTACCAAATGAATTATTAACAGATTTAACATATAAAGAAAACAAGCTTAGAAAAGTGACTTGTACAAAGTAGTAATTCAGCACTGTTGCATGAACATCAGAAAGCTAGACTTCTGCCCTTGAAAAACAGAAAGGTCTCTGATAGCCCAAAGTCAAAGACTAGGTTATTTGAACAAGCCTTCCTAATGAAAAGTTAAAAAGTTGGATATGACGTCATTTTAAAAGTATCAAAGAGCTGAAAAGATAAAAATCAAAGCCCACGGGCCTTTTATTAAGAGTGAAAAGAAGTTGGGACGCCTGGGTGGCTCAGTCGGTTAAGTGTCTGCCCTCAGCTCAGGTCATTATCTCAGAGTGGTGGGATGGAGAGTCCCATATCATGCTCCTTGCTCAGCAGGGACCCTGCTTTCTCTGCCTGCCACTCCTCCTGCTTGTGCTCTCTCTCTCTCTCAAAAAACAAAAAACAAACAAAAAAGAGTGAAAAGCAAAGGAACACCAAAGACTATATTCTTAGGGAAAAAGTAAACCAGAAGTCAATCAGTCTCACGTGGATTTGCAACTTTGGTCCTGTTACCCTCAAGTTCAGAATTCGGTCTGGGTGGGCTCACACTGAGGAAGCCTTAAGGGGCCCAGCTAAAACAAAGGCAAATCTTTTCTAGAGGAAGGCACTACCTACTCTTTCAGTTGATTTCTACCTATAATTTTCCAGATAGAGTTCAGAGCAAATAAAGACAACCAAGCACACAAGGAAAGAAAGTACCATGAGCAAGAACTGGCAGAAAATGACAGGGCTTCATATACTGAGATTTACTAAATACATATTTACTCAACACATCTTTTAAATGATGCCTTCAATATTTAAAGAAACAAAGTTTGAAGATTAAATCAAAAAGAACATGGGCGTCTGGGTGGCTCAGTTGTGAGGGGTCTGCCTTCAGCTCAGGTCATGATCCCAGGGTCCTGGGATCGAGCCCCGCATCAGGCTGCCGGCTCAATGGGAAGTCTGCTTCTCCCTCTCCCACTCCCCCTGCTTGCATTCACGCTCTTGCTGTCTCTCTCTCTGTCAAATAAATAAAATCTTTAAAAATAAATAAATAAATAAATAAATAATAACAGATTTAACAGTAACCATACAGTACAGCATACCATGAAAAATACAATAAACTTAAAACACAGGCATTAAATAGATTTGTGGTACAGTGGAGTACATTTTGACACAAATAAAAAAGATCATTAGAAAAACTAGAGAAATTTGAATAGTCTGTAGTTCAATTAATAGTATGACACCAATGTTTCTTTCTTAGTTTTGACCATGGGCCATGGTTGGGAAGATGTTAATATTAAATGTTAACATTAAAACTAGGTGAAGAATAAATGGGAAAACTTCATACCATCCACGCAACGTTTCTGTAAAGCTACAATCATTCCAAGTTTTACAACTCATTAACAAAAAAACAGGAGGCTGCCATTTAGGACGAAGAATATTATAAGAATCCCTCTCCCAACACAAGAAAAATAACCAGAAAAACAAGGAGCTGAACCCTTCAGAGTTGAGGCTGCAAGGCAACAACTCGCCTGGACATCTAAAGGAAGACAGGCAACTCAGCGGAGAGAGGAGAAACATGCGTGCATTTACCTGGGGCAAATGCCAGCAGATGGCAATATCAAGATTTAATTTAAATTTTAATAAGCTGCAAAAGGCTGAGTGTGGGCTTGTTCAAAAGAAGAACCCCTGGGGGCTACAGAGACAGGGTAATTTACCACGACTTAGAAGCTCTCCTCCACAGACCACACTTTGGATGGACAAACATACACACACACACACACACACACACACACACACACACACACACACACAAACCAAAAAGAAAAAAAGAGAAATAGAAAAAGAAAAAAATAAAGGCCGGGCCGGGGCAATGTCCTGCACGCTCGTCCTGATGACGACCATGACGACAAGGACGATGATGATGAAGGCTTCAGGGAGAGGAGAGCCAGTGCTGCGAAGGCACAAAGCCCAGCAGAGGGCCTTCCCCTCTATCTTTCCTGTGGAACATTCTTAAACTCTCAAACTGATGAAAATCCAGTGCAGCTGGGAGAGGTGACCAGCAGGTTAAAACTCTCTGCGGAGAATGGGGCAGGAGGACGTCCCGGGCACAGATGTCGAGCGGGGGAGCGAGGCAGCGTCACCGAAGGCTTCACCCAAGACCCTCCCTGAGACTCGGACAACAAGCCAGCCCTCCCCCTCCGCCTCCTCCTCCCTCCCCGCCCCTCCTCCCCACCAAACTAACAAGATTTCAGTAACAAGTACCAGAGGACAGTGTTGGAGGAGGCGCAAAAAGAAGATTCTAAGAGTAGTGCAACAAACTGGGAGTGGAACAGGAATTGAGAAAAACTCTCTAGCAACACATCTCCCGCCCTATACACAAAGTAAAGAATGCTACAATAACTTGAAGTCTGTGAGAAAAATTATTGCAACAGTAAAACCCAAAGCCAATACGATTCCTGCCTAAACTGACTCAAGCCCTCTGGAGGCCTTGCAAAAAGACAAGTGGAGCCATTCTCAGGTATCAAAACTACTTCAATTTCAACTCTCCTACTCAAGAGGCCCAACTTTCAACAAAATCGTAGGAGGTAAAAAAAAAAAAAAAAAGGAAAGATAAAGCAGTCCGAAGAGACAAAGCAATAAAAAATTTCAGAATCTGATATAGTAGGGATGTTGTAATTATCAGATGGGGAATTTCAAATACCTACTGGCAACACAATAAAGGTTATAGTAGAAAAGGTGGTCGATCCTCATGATTAGATGGCTACCTTTAGCATAGACATGGAAACTGTGAGACAGAATCAAAGTATGGAAATACTGGGAATGAAAAACAGGAACAGAGATGAAGAACGCCTCTAACCGATGCCACCCGCAGACGAGGCAAAGCCAAGGGAACCATCGGTGAACAGGAAAATAGGTCAGTGGATAGTACCTACACTGCAACCCAAGAGTGAAAAAGAGAGTAGAAAACAACAACAACAACAACAAACCAGAAAAAGCATCCAAAGACTGGGGAACAAACAGCCCCGAAGACGTGTAATTGGAGAAGAAAGAGAGAACAGGATAGGAATAACGTTTAAAGAAATAAGAGCCAGGGATGTTCCAAAATTAATGACAGACACAAAGCCAAAAGTCCAAGTTCAGAGAAGACCAGGCAGGACAAATAGGGAGGAAAAAAGAAAAAGAGCACACTAAGATGTATAACACTTAACCTACTGCAAACCAAAAACAAAGAGAAACTCATGCAGGCAGCCAGAAAGAAAAAAAAAAACACATAACACAGAGGAGGAGGGAGCGGGAGCCAGAGAGAAAAAGACCCAACAGAGGAGAAGCAAGGGGAAACTGCGTACAGAACACTGAAATCAGACCAATGTGCACAGAACACTCAAGAAACCGAGCGGCAGCTCCCTGACCTGGGACGACACATGGCTGGAAGGGAGAAGAAGGATGCACTCTTCAGTGTGTAAGTCAATGCTGACATTTAAAATAATGTTTGAGAAGACAGTAAATATACATATTGCCAAACTATTCTGTCTTGTGCAGATCTATAAACAACAGCCCCCGATCTGCCCAAATATACCAAACTGTTCCAAGTAAACAGACCTTTCAAAAGGCTACACTCTGTTCTCAAGGGTAAGTAGTAAGAGGATAAAAGGGCGCTGTTCATCTCACTACACTCCACGCCAGGTCATCCCCAAACGATGCAACTTCATAATGTCGAAACAACTAGACAAGGTTCATAGGCAAAAATCCCGACCATTAGGGCACTTCATCGGCTGTGGAAAACTCGTCTTTAAATGCGAGCTCTGTGCTGCCTGTGAGTGCTAGCGAGGAGAAGACAAGAGAAAGGAAGGCAGAGAGAGAACTAGAGGGAGAAGGAGGAGGAGAGAGAGAGGAAGAGGGAGGAACAAAACCAAAGCCTGTAGCCCTGAGCCAGGTCCCGGAGCGCTGGGGACCGAGGCTCAAGCAGCCCGTGACTGGGGTGCTCCACGCTCACAGGGGCCGGGGCACAGCCACCGGGCAGCAGTTAGCATTCTTTGAAGAGAATACCGAGATGCCTTTTTTACGGAGCCAAGTTTTATAAATGATGTCCACACTGAATGATTCTCCGTTTGCAGACATTCATCCTTTTTTTGGCTTGTTCAAATAACTGAACGTACACAAGCAACCCAAATGTACACCGACGCACAGGAGAGTTGTTTCTTCTCAAACCACGCGTGACGCTGCGGAGCAGCAGTTAGTAGCTGAAGTGCAGGGTCGCAGGTGTGGTTGGACCCCCAGTCACAGGCCGCAGACACCCACCGTCCTTGTCGCTGCTCCGGACGTCCTCACGGACCCCCGCGAAGGAGACAACCATCGGCAGCCTCTTCCCAGGGCCGAGAGCAGCTGCCCACCTCTACGGACACGGAGACTACGGCCCCAACAAAACTCCCAGTCACGCACTGCCCACGGGATAACTCATTTTCCCAACAACTCGTAAGTCCTAACTTAGTTCTACGTGGAAAACTGGGAATTGATAAAGAAAACGATAAAAAGGAGCACAATCTTACTGGAGTTCCTGCGTTCATGTAGCTCTGCAGCTTGTTTCTCATGTCCTTTTCGTTGAATTTGGCACTTCGCTTTACATAGATCCCTCCGTGCTGCCGCATTTAAAAAAAAAAGTGGTGGAGGAAAGAATTTACTATTAAAACATCCAATGGCCAGTCATCAAAAAGGTAACTTTACTCCCCAAAAGAATAAAATTACATTTTAGGGATTAAACTGTATTTAATACATTCAAACATTAGCATCTAATAAACATTTAACTGAAAGCTCTCCTAGGTTTCAACGTAATTGAAACAGAAACTGCATGCCACATGGTACTAGAAAAATAAACGAGCATTTCATTTTTGTTGACAGTTAAAAAGGCTTTCACTTTTTAAAATAAAAAACTTGATCAATAACATAGTTCTTAGCTCTCAATTTTTCCAATGACATAGAATCACGATGGTGATTTAAATGTCAATACCCATGGTCTTTAGTCCCAGCAACACGTGTTTATGTAGCACAGTTATGAACTCAACTGTGTTCCCCCCAAATTTATATGTTGAAGCCCTAACCCCCGATGTGATGGTATTTGGAGATGGGCATTTAAGAAGGTAATGAGGTTGAACACAGTCATTAACGGTGGGCCCGAATCCAGAAGAAGAGGAGGTTAGGACACCAACAGGCATATGCACAGAGGAGAGACACAGGGAGAAGGCGGCCGACTGCAAGCCAAGAAGAGAGGCCTCGGCAAAAACCAACGCCGGGAACACTGATCCGGCGCTTCCAGCCTCTAGAACTGTGGGGAAATAAATGTCTGTTACTTAACTTCCAGTCTGCGGTATTTTGTGAGGGCAGCCCTCGCCAACTAACACAGGCACCGTCACACCGATTAAAGGATCCTTCATGAAACTTCCTAAGTGTACTTCACCAAAACCTGGCATCAAGTCACATTATTTGCACTCACCTGTGCTAATTTGAACTCATCTGTAAAATAAACCGACTGGCTGGATTAGATTTTGTCTTAACCAAGAATATGAGTAAAAGGAAATGCACAGATAGGAGCAAGGAGGGAGGCCCTAAAGAGGAGAGAAAGCAAGGTGGCCTTCCATCCAGCTGGTGGTTCCTTCCAGATAGAAGCTGGTGCGCCTGACTGCAGAGGAAAAACTCCAAGTGCTCTACGGAAGGCCTGTCACTGTTTGCCCCAATACAGAGGGCGGATGAGAAGAAATACATTCTTTATTAACCCTTTAGAATTGAAAGCCACAGCATGCATATACCACAATGTAAAATATCCCCAAGCTGCAGCGGATGTGATGCCTACTCTTTACATACTAGTTCTCGCCTGTCATTTAATTTGCTTCCTAAAGTCTATTTTAATTCAAAAACCTGGGTTCCTTTCCAGGTATATGGAAGCTACCGAAGTGAAGACCAGGTATCTTTCCTTATGGACCTTAAAAATTAGTGGGGAAGTGAAATGTGTGTACAAGTATGATATCAAGGGAATCTGATAAGTGTAGTAATAAAGACAGCCCACGACAAAACCAGGGTGGAGGGAACCGCCAGGCTCAGGAAGCGTTTCATGATCGCAACTAAACTGGGCCTTGGAGGCAGAGGAAAGCATACTGCCTTGAACTAAGCAACAGCTCGAAGAAGGGTAGGGAGGGAGAAACTGATTCAGGCTAGAAAAAGAAAGGTGGGTTGCAGGGAGGCAGGTCACGGTGGCGCATGAATGCCACCCATGGGAAGTGGAATGTGAGAGAGGTGAGAAACACACACATGGAAGAGATAAGCAGCTTGATCGAATGTATGCTGGAGGAGCACATTAAGGGTATTTTGGAAAATATCATTTACTAAATGTTTATTATGCACCTGACACTCATGCTCAACGTTCTGTATTACAGCACACTATTTTTTAATATCCTACAGATCAATATTAAGTTTTACTATTAGTTTCTTAAGGTAATCATCTATCAGACTGTATGCCTTTAAATTTTCCTACTAGTTTGATTTTTGCATGCTTGTATTTTTCCTATTTAATTACCTGGGTGATCAGACACGCACATAAATGCACACAATTAAAAATGCCCAACTAAAATTACTTCTGTTTGGAATACGTTATTAAACCCATAAAAATAAACAAAACAACCTATACACTTATATTAAGTGGATCTCAAATTTCCAAATCTAAAATTCTTATAAGCTACATATCTAATGAAGAAAACATGGAAAAAGTTACCTGAGAAAAATAACACCCATACAATGGAAGCCACTTTAACCCATCCTTCAGCACGTAGCGGACATGTCCAAGAGCATTCTGCCTGATGGCCAAAATATCAGCAATAATCCAGTCAACTGCAAAGACACAACCCAATTAGTGCATAAATCTGGCATTCCTTTCCCAGAAACAGAAAAAGCCTCTTCACAAGATTATACTAAGAATATACTTTTGGAAATATGAATAGAATTTTAAAACTGTATCAACTGCAGATATTTAAAAATTATAAATTCCATTAAAAATTTTTTTGTTGGTTTTTTTTTCTTTTTGCATTTCTTTAAGAGCTTTTTATTTCAGAGGCAAAATGCAAAAAGTCACAAACTGCCGAATGATACGAAAGTAGCACAAACAAAGAATAAAGTGTCTCTAATTCTCAGTCTAAAAAACATAACAAAACTATAAGCAAAAAATGGTTAAATGAGACTGTCATATATATTGTGTACATACTAATATGTTCAACACAAGGCAAAGACACTTCATCTTTACTGGTGAATTCCAGGACACAATCCTCGGTTATAACGTCAGAGCCAAGGTCTGAGGCTGGCAGCCACTCTGGCAGACACGCCCCTTACAGAACCACAGCACGTGAACCCAGGGGGCGAGTAACAGGCATACGTGGGTATGTCATCACCAAAGGGTCGCAAAAGCAAAAATTAGAAGACATGAGGGTGTCGACAACACCACCACCACTTCTAGGCAGAGAGAAGAAATTCCAAACAGAAGGACTAGCCCATGCCGAAGCAAAGAACCAGAAACCAGGCAACCGTGTGTAGAAGGGGGCAGACAGGAGAGAAGGTGTAAAGAGTCAGAGGAAATGAAACAAAATGAAGCAGGAAAACAGTAAAAAGTCTTGAAGACCAGAGACTTGGGTTTGAAAGCAAATGGCTACAAACTACTCTATCTCTGATAACAATGAAAACTTAACTGGAGTTTGGGATCCTTGGGGGGGGAAAATGGTAAGAATCTCTGAAAAAAATATAGTCTTACCATCATGTATGTATCCAGGGCCATAGAAGGTGAACAAAAGTACTGAATTAGAGGGGAAAATGTTAAAATCCATGGCAAAGAAAAGCCTGGAAATTAAAGCAGTTAACGATAGTTTAAACCAAAATGGACAGTTTTCCACAGGATTACGGCTGTGTGAGATCCTCCAGACAAAACATCCTATTAGAGAAAATGTCCCAAAGAAGACTTAGCCAGTTAAAGGCTAAAAATTATTCTTTTGAAACCTCATTTTATCAATTACCGCAAATCTCTTTTTAATCTCTATCATTCACAAGTTCTTTCTTGATAAGTTATAATCATACGCTTTAATTCTATTACAGCTCCTTTTAAGCAGAGTGATGCAGAGATATTCTCCTACAACCAGGGATCCCTAGAAGCTGTGTCAGCTGGAGACACCTGCGAACAGAACAATCAACTATCATTTCACTCTCAAGTGAGTGACTTCCTATGGAAGCCATCTCCCCAGCCCCTTCTTTCTCATTCAAATCACCTCAACAATACTGATAAACACAGCTCTTTCTGATTATATCTTAGAAACCAAGTGATCCACCTTGTAATAACTGTACCTAATGTAAATAAACTGTGAGAACTAAATGTACATCCTGGAACATATTTGGGGTACAAGTCTAAAAACAAGATATAATATTTTTTCCTGGAACAATTATCTTTTTAAAGTTTGGAGGAATTTTTAATAATACATTTTTATATTGAAACAAGCAGGGCTACACAGGGCCTAGAATGCATCTTCTAAAACTTTTAAGGTTAAGTGTAAAATGTATCATGTTGGTATTAAGTCTCCTGGGCTTATGACCTGAAACTTGTGCAAATTTTAGTGAAAAAGTTTAAGAGCCACTTTAAGTAGTTAAAACACCGAGACTGTGCCATCAGTTTTTGCTACTCAATTACCTTTACGTCTGCTGCTTATTGTCAACCAGGTTTCTGACAGGGGACACCAGACCACAGCTGGGCGCTGCTGACAGCTGAGATGGGAATGTGTCCCTTCACAGTAACTGCTCACACTGCCACAGCAGCGTCATTGTTCCCATGAACTCCGAAGAGAGGAGAGGGCAGCGAGGAGAGACAGCAGGAAAAACGAGGCTTTTCTTATCTGTTCTTATGTAACAAGAGGCCCTAAGTCACAAGGGTACTGTGTATGTAACGGAGATGCTGGGCAGGAAGCACTTGCCCAGCACGGACACGGTTAGCCGCCATCATCGTCATCACCCCCACCACCCCTGCTGCTAAAAGCCCCCCATAAACCATAAAGTAGGCCCACTGGGACACCGGGAAGGAGCTGGCCTGTGTAAACTGCCCCCAAACCCTGAGCAGTAGACCTTCTCGCAGCTGACAAATAAGGCTAAGAGAAGCTAAGTAATCTGGCCACTGTCACACAGCCCACTGCAGAACAGCAGATGAGCCAGGGTCTGACAGCAAAGTCCACGCCTTTTTATGATAATCTACTCACCACACATTTTGTTAGTCGAGGCGAATATCACTGAAGCCAAGAAAAGGGTGCATTTCATAAGATCAAGGTAAACAATGGCAAAAGCAGATATTTAAAAAGGCCGAGAGGAAGGAGTAAGAGCCACTACACCCTCTCTGCAGAGAAGTAAGAGACTAAGAATAGAAAGACAGCAAGGACACATCACGTGAAAACACTGGAAAAGAGATGCTAATTAAAACATCAATTGTTTGGAACGTGGGGCCCAGAAGAGACTCGTATTTTGGCAGGCCTAGTAGAGGGCAAACGAGAAAGTCGAGGTGGAACAGCAGTCCTTGAAATATTCGTTCTGCTACTTACGTTTTTAGATACTCATTTATGGTTCTTAATATATCTCAGAAGGGTCTTGAAAAAAGGGTGCCCAGGCCCCACGGGCCAATGACCCGACCCATAAGCTTCAGGAGTCTCTGGAACCTAAAATTATACACACATTTGTATGTGCCCATTTTTCTGGGCATAATCTATTATATTCTGACTAAAACCTACAATTCTAAAGTGATTTAAAAAATCACTACCTAGTTAGCTATGTTTCAAAGTTATGGGTTTCTTTTTTTTTTTCCCGAAGTTATGGGTTTCTTTTTTTTTTTTTTTAAGTTATGGGTTTCTTAAAAGGTATTCAAAAAAGTAGCTTTCTCAAATCCCAAAGGCTAACTGGTAGAGGACCTGGTACCAGAAAGTCTCAGGCCCTGAGGGGTCAGGTAAAGGGGCGAGGAAATGGCTCTCTCCCCGGAGAAGTGAGACTTTTTCAGGTCAGTTGTGGGCCGATTATGGAGCTCATACTTCCCATATTATCTTCTAGTTCTAAACACGTAAGTAGGAAAGAACACAAAACCGTGTTCTTCCACATGTTTTCTCCAGAGGCCTCACTCTGAAGCAGTGCAGACAAAGGTCGCCACGGAGTAAGCACACCAGTGACAGTAGTGGCTCTCCTTTCATTGCTCATGTTACCACCATGGCCCCCAGGAACGCGGACAGTACTACACGTTCAGGCTAGTTCCGCTCTGTTAATGCAACTATTTCCACACTGAAACCCAGCAAAAACAAAGTTGACAGAGAACCTGAACAAGTAACTTTAAGACATACAAATTTTTAAACACACACACAAAACTTTAATAAAATGAACCAATGGGTCAATATAAAGGAAATTTGGGTTGTCATGAGCCACTCCCTACCCTGGACCCCTAAATCCTTTGTATTTGGCTACTGGAAGCCTGGTAGAAATAGGCCATCAGCAACAAGACTGCAGCAGCAGAACTCTGTTAGTAATACAGATGCAATGTGTCTGCAGAAACAGTCAAAATACAGGAAGAGTAAGGCTGCTCTAGAGGCCAGTGCTGGAAGCAGACACTGACCCAATCAGGCTGCTTGCTTTGCTAGAGTCAAGTGTAACTGTATTGTCCAAGCCAGTCACAGTCATAAAGGCAGGGAAATACACAGATGCATCGAAATTCCTATCGACCCTTTGTAGAATCAACTCTTGTCCCATAAAACTGGATGTAATCATTAATAAGCTAAATTGAGAAAAATGCATTTCAACTTCTTTTACTTTCTTTACCGTATCCATGGTACAGGCAATAATAAAAGCAACAAAATCATGAAGAGACATGGTCGACAGGAGGAAGACAAAGAACAGCCATAGGCTTAAGTGATTTTCCCATTATCCTATAATCCATTCAGGTTGTTTTTAGCTTTGAACTTCTGGGTACTGTATTTCTTAAAGTAATAAAAATGGAATTTCGGATGTGTGCGTCACAAGCAGTTACAGGCTTGGAAAAAAATGTCAAGTGGGGTTTTCTTTGGAGTGAATTATACGTATAACTAAAAAGTACCTTAACCAGTGTCCATTTCTTGGGCTTTGATATTGTACGTATGACAGCTATATAACATGTCATCATTGGGGGAAAACTGACTAACAGGTAATGGGATTCCATATTCTTGAGAATCTAGATTTTTTTTTGCAAATTCTTGAGAATCTATAATTCTTTCAAAATAAAGTTTTTTTAAAAAGTACTTTAAAGTATAAACTGCTCTATAATTGAAGACCAGACTCTTCTGAGTTTTCTGACAGAACAGCAAGCTATAATTAAACCAAAACATTTGATGAGGCAAAAGGAACTACAGACATTAGAAATTAATACTGTCTTTAGGGAAGGAGTAGTCACTTATTAGCACAACCTTTCTGCTTAGCAATCAAAAATGTAAAATGTATATACACTTTGACCCAATTTTACTTTCAGAAACAGAACTTACGAAAGGAAGAATACATAATTTATTCAAAGAACTATTCAAAGAAACAAAATAAATAAAAGAAAATGGCTCGTTTATACCCATCAGAGGGAGAAAGGCAAATCTGGGAAAATTCATAGTTTTCCATGCCTGACTTTCCAAAAAAGTATAATCACAAGAATACAAGGTCACGATATAATATCTGCCTTAGAAAATTCATGCTTTAACAATAACTAAAATTTTTTTTCATTTAATAAAAACATTACTTTGAATGCCCATCTACTTTCTGTAGAAAACCCAAATTTCATGCAAATGAAATACAAACCTGTGCTTTGATGATTTGCTAAATATATTATATTTTCTTTATTTTTTGGCAAATCTCCATATAGCAATATCTAAAAGATAAAAAAAGGAACATTACTTTAATATTTCAAAACATGCACTACTGTAACAAACAAAATAGGACTGTCAAAAAGTTGACAATGTCATGAATATTTCCATCCCTGATTAACAAAAATTAGATTTCTCTTAGAAGCATCGAGACCGTAAATGTCACATGTTTATAGAGTAGTTAAGTGCAGGGTAAATGGTTATAAATGCAGGGTAAATGCAGGTAAATGGTTATAAAATGAAACACAGTGATCAGCATCCTCATGAGAAAAATACAACGAGCATTTATTTACTGACTGCTCACAATACATGAAGCTTTTTCTGTAAGATACATCTTCCTTCAAAAAGCCTGCAGTGTAGTGGGAGAGTCAGCCATGTAATACAGTAACTGTAGTAAGACCTGACACAAACATTATGAAAATCGGGCACATTTTATATTCGAGAACGGCCGACTGCAGAACAGAGGCAGCATCCATTAGGTGTGGTTTCGGCAGATGAGATGAAGGAAGGACTTTCGTGAAAAGGTGGACGAAGAAATGGAGTGGTAGCATCAAGGACTGTGGATGCCCCCCAGCCCCTGCAGTTTCGTGGGCAAACCACAGCTGCATGCAGAGTTGGTGAGCAGGAGCAAGGAGACCCCAGGGAAATCTGGGAAAAGTCTTTTGAATACCAAATTGAAGATTAAAACTCTATTTTGTAAGTAATAGGGAAACATGGCCCATGAATAGGACTCTCGATATCTCTGTAAAGAACAGAGAAAGTTCACTGGGGAGCCTGGCCCTGGCTGGCTCAGTAGGTGGAGTGTGTGACTCTTGATCTCAGGGTCATGAGTTCAAGCCCCATGTTGGGCATAGAGCTTACTTAAGAAAATAATTAAAATTATGGAAAAGAAAGAAAGAACAGAGAAAGTTCAGGGTATAGGTGACTTCCAGGACTGGGGCGGGGAAGGATGCAACATGGGGGTGGCACATGGCGGTTTCAGCTCCAGCAGGCACATTTTATTCCTTAAACTAGATGGTGGGTATACAGATGTTCATTATGAGTCTACAGTTCTGTATGCCTTAAATATTTCACACAAATTATTTAAAGAAATTAAAAGAATATTTTTAAAGACTTCAAAGGAAAGGACTGCTAACAGTGGTTTTTTTTTTTTTAATTCAGGGCATTTTTGTTTCTGTATCTTGTCATCATGGATTATGCGAGATTATAAATTAACTACGGGTTTTTAGGTCTATGTTTTTAGATGTCCACGCCGATCTTTTGGTCACAGCATTCTTCATTAACATCTTCACAACAGAAGAAAGAAAATGACGTTAACTCAGCATCTCTATAGGAAAGTGGAACTGGAGGATGTAACATTTTTTTTTTAAAGATTTTATTTATTCATTTGACACAGAGAGAGAGATTACAAGTAGGCAGAGAGGCAGGCAGAAAGACAGGGAGAGGAGGAAGCAGGCTCCCTGCTGAGCAGAGAGCCCGATGCGGGCCTCGATCCCAGGACTCGATCCCAGGACGCTGAGATCATGACCGGAGCCGAAAGCAGAGGCTTTAACCCACTGAGCCACCCAGGCGCCCGAGGATGTAACATTTTGGAGGTCAGGGACTCAGACTGAGGTTTCTATTCTCTTCCCCAGAAAACTATACTGTGCTACACGTGTAATATGTGTTTAGATGTTTGCTCAATGTTTTTATTAATAAAGTCTATCAGTGCCAAAAAACAAAACGAAACCCTAAACCAACACTTTGATCTGTGTAGGGTTAAAAGGGGAGTTCTTGCTTGTGAACGATCCCATTCTCTTGCCAATAAGCAGGAATTGCTTCGAGAGCATCGGGTATATATAACGCACTGCGTCGAAAATACTGCAGCCACACGACCTTCTATTTTTTGGCTTAAGTTCCCTGGATGGGATATTCACATTTAAAGGTTTCAGTTTGATTGATTCAACCTGATTACCACTCTTTGGAGACCTGCCTGCCCCCAAGCTGAAGTCAGCACTTGAACCATCCAAGAAGATGGTTCTTTCTTGCTCTGAGCTTGATTAATAGACAGTCAGGCTACAGTCTTTGAAGGTAGATGATAGCTTATTAAAAGGCGTTTTGTTTGTTTGTTTGTTTTAGTTTGATTGTGGTAATTCTGGCA
Organism: Ailurus styani; assembly: GCA_002007465.1. Classification (NCBI taxonomy): domain Eukaryota; kingdom Metazoa; phylum Chordata; class Mammalia; order Carnivora; family Ailuridae; genus Ailurus; species Ailurus styani. Next base: position 2,962,001 of record LNAC01000093.1, on the reverse strand, counting down.
TGTTCTGACTGGTTGGGTCCAGCAGCACAGGTTGTGAAAAAAATCACCCAGAGCAGACCATAGGAGACAAAAGTTTTATTGAATACACTGCAAGACAGGAGCAGGCAGGACGGCCAAGGAGAGACTGTCTACCTAGGCAGGGGGTGAGAGGCTGTAGTAATAGGTACGGGAACATATGGAATTCTTCCTTTTTTGGTAACTGTGCCTGATCGTAAGCAGCCCTTTGATAGGTGAGGGCCTACAGCCATTTCCAGGTGGGTCGCTTATTGAGCCTGTTTGCATTCAGCCCCATGGTCCCTGTGGGCCCTTCTCCCTTGCTCACATTTCCACTGCTGAAGCCTGCTGTCTAAAAGTGGCCCCTACAGCATCTAGAGAAAGTAAGTAGTGAATTTAATTGGGCAAAACAGATGGTGAAAACATAGTTCTACTGTTAGATCACTCTGAAGGAAAAAACCCTAATTCACAGCCACTGAAGGGAAAATATATACATACCTCTTTCATAGATTATTCTCCAATATATATAGTATCTCACTGAAATAAAAGGCATTTCCAAATAAAATGCAAGAAGATGGGGGGAAAAAAGAAGGTAAGCCCTTCACGAAACATAATTTAGTTATCTTAAAGTAAATGTTTGGATTGACTGCCTATTTAACTTTTTCCATTTGCCACTATAAATTGGGTGGGATTCAACAGAAATTAAGTTAGAAAAGAGGAGCCCTTCAGAATTAAAACCTGAAAAGATCTAAAAGCAAAGTAAGTGAAATTATGAACTACAAATCTTACTGTAATAGTTGCAAATCATTAAGTACTCTGAATAAATGTTGATTAACCAAAGAAAGGAATGCATAATTACAATTTTAGGTACCAAATATAGGCAGTTTGAGGGTCCTTCATTTGGTTTATTTCCAAGGTTTCAAAGAAAAAGTATTTCATTCTAATTTAAAATTGTCAAGTTTCTTTCATTCATTTAAGTGGAAGGTTTGTTTTTAAAATTACTAACAACGAGGGGAACAAAAAAATTTTATTCTTTAAGGATGTAGATTCTCAAAATACTTAGCTATTACTACCTTATTAACAAATATATGGCTAATTAGATAGCCGCAGTTTCTAAATTAAAAAAAAAGTTCTAAGGACTTACAAAATACCTATACATATTAATTATTAAATTATTATGTAGGGATCAAAGGCAGGCTGCCCCTAGGTGGGCCACTTTGGGATAAAGATTAAGTTATAAGTAATCAAAACCCAGCAGATGCAGGAAAAGCTATCTGCCTGACTCTCAAAGGCCTAAATTTGCATTGAAAAGGAGAGCCTGTTCCAGGAACAGAGCGCTAACCGGACTCCCCTTTACCTAAGAAACTTATCTACATAATAGGGTACCTCCTTTCATCTTCCTGCGAACAGCCTTCTCCTTGTTTTATCCTAAACTAACCCCCACCCCCCACTTAGCTCAGGTAAGCTTCCCGTTGACTATCTTTGGAATCTCACATGTGTGTGGAGTCCCCATACATACGCCTATTAAGTTTGGTTATCTCCTGTTAATCTGTCTCATGGCAATCGGATTCTAGGTGCAGCTAGAAGGGTCACAGGGCAGAGGAAGTCTTCCTCCCTGACAATTATATGATGACCTATAAGCCTACTGGCACTGGCTCATTGTAACCATCTGAAATCCGCTCCTCGGCATGCATTCACCTCTTCTCTGAAGCCTTCCTGCCTTCTAACCCAGAGCCCAGGATTAATCACACACCGCGCCCCCCCACGCCGTTTTGCCCTAGAACAAACCCCGTTCACACTCCTATGGGAGCATCAACCACATGTTGTGCATATTTATCTGCAAGTCACGTGTAGGGGGAGGGGGGCTCATAAGCTCTTCTGTGGCAGGGTCTTCATTTTTCTACCCCCAGAGCCTAGCACTCAGATGGTTTTCAGCACAAGTTTACTGAATTATTAAGTCGCACTTTCATTTTTCACAAGTAGATAAGGCAAGATCTCATTTTCAGCAGTAAAAGGTTTTGGAATAAACATAAGTGAAACACTTTAAATGCACCAGTGACTTTTTTTTTTTTTAAGATTTTATTTATTGACAGAGAGAGAGAGAGAGATCACAAGTAGGCAGAGAGGCAGGCAGAGAGAGAGGAGGAAGCAGGCTCCCCGCTGAGCAGAGAGCCCTATCCTGGGCTCGATCCCAGGACCCTGAGATCATGACCTGAGCGGAAGGCAGAGGCTCTAACCCACTGAGCCACCCAGGCGCCCCCACCAGTGACTTTTTAAGGCATTCTGTGAATCTTCTAGTACATGTATTTTGAATCACATTAATCAGGTCTTCTACAAGTAATTTCTTCCTTCAAAATAAGGCACATGCAAAACATGGCTTTTCTTGTTCTTCCTAATTCTTTAATTTTAGGTTCATCATAACTGTTTGATTTTAGTTCATCCATTTTTTAAAAGCTCATCTAAAGCCGCTACAGAGGGGTGCCTGGGTGGCTCAGTTGGTTAGGTGTCTGCCTTTGGCTCAGGTTATGATCCCAGGATCCTGAGATCGAGCCCCTCAGCAGGGAGCCCCTCTGAGCAGGGAGCCTGCTCCCCCTGCTTGTGTGTGCTCTCTCTCTCTCTGTCAAATAAATAAAATCTTGAAAAAAAAGTCCCTATAGAAAAAAAGAACAATTTTTCCTTTTCATTTTATTAATTCAGAACGGGACAATAAAAATGCTCTTTGAATAAATTATCTTCATTGCAGCTGATTCTCTAGTTACTATTCTGCTTTAGTCAAACAAACTTGTTTAACTTGCACAAACCGGCTATCAAAAGGCGGCCTGGATGTAGATGTAAACTTCTTTCACCTCACCTTGACCGTATCTTTATATTGTTTTTATTTTTCTCCCATGATATGTAAACAACCAAAAAACTCTTTTGACTCCTGAAAGGAGGGAGTAAAATGGTATCGACAGTGATCGTGTGTTTAACAAAGCACAGTATCTAGTAATACCACCGGGGCATAAATGTACAGCATTTTTTTGTGGGGGATGGCAGATTTTTTTATCTCAATAATATCCATTTTCTTTCAGTACACAAAATGAAGTATTTTTTTTAAAAATCTTTTTACTGCCCTTAAATATAGACTCTGTTGAGGGTGACCAGAATATGCTACCCCAAAATATGCCACATTGGCATAAGGATATTTTGAGGTGAAGCGAGAAACAGCAGACCCAGGAAGACCTCTCTGGCCTCCCCCTTTCTGAGTCATAAATTTCCCTTTGTAAGGGTGATATTAATACCCATTCCTAACGGTGTTCCCTTCTAGAGTGCCAGAAAGAGCAGAGAAAGCACAAGATAAGTCCCCACAGCAAACCTTACTAAACCACCCTTACCTATCACACATTCCCTAGTGACCTGCCCACAATTTACCAGCCCTAATGGCACAAAGCCCTTTTTCGGTCACGTTAAATTACTGCCCTTCGTTAAAATGACATATAAACCCCTGAAGCTGAGTCTATTCACTTCTTTTGGTTTTCACTTCTCTTCTGTGAAGCATCAATGCATGTAAAAATAATAACGTCAGTAAAATGTGCATCTTTTCTGCTGTTAATCTGACTTTTATCAGTTTAATTTGCAGACCTCAGCTACGAGCCTAAGAGTGGAGGAAAAGTTCTTCCTTTACTCTGCAACATAATAGTCACTAAGAGCACAGGTTAAAGCACTTGATTTAAGACTTGGATTTGAATCCTAGTCTATCACCTTACTAATTGTGTGAAATTAAGCAAAGTCCCTTACCTCTCCACATCTATTTCTTTGCATATAAAATGAATGTCCAACAGCAACTACTCCTAATTAATGAGACCAGGTAAACTACTTCATATAATGCCTTGAACATAGTAACCTTTGCCCCAAAAGTTAGCTGTTATTATTATTGTCCAATGAAGTGAAATATTTTATTCACAATTGTGTTAAGTGATTAATGGATAAGAGGGGAAAAAAAGTCTCTGATACACAGAAATGCAGCTATAAATTGTTTTAATAAGATTACATATATAACTTATACTCTATGATGTTTACAATCATTTGAAATGAATTTTAAATGCATTTTTATGCCAACAAAATAGATCGTGGGTTAACCAGTATAAGATTTCTACTGTAACGCATACAAACATGATGGTCTTTTTCTGCCCAATCTCAAACACTTCACTGAATAGGAAAATTACAATGCCCTCTGAACCAAGATCAAAGTAGAGACATAGTCATTTGTCTAATAAGCAGTATGCTAAAATAATGATGCAGCATTTAAAAGGAACATCACAGATCACAAGACTTTCTTAAACACTCTGCATGCATGTCCCTTGGTACAGTCCTTACTCTACAAACAGGTTGTTTTGCTGAGCACCTATGACGTGCCAGTCACTGAGGGCAGCTTCGCAGGCTATCTCATAGCATGACAGTAAGTATTCCACTGAAGGAGGAGAATCCTGAGCTGAGAAGCTGACTTACTCAAGCTGACACATACTACGGCAGAGAGCTAGGGATTACACTCAGGTTTCTCACACCAAGATCCAAAACTCCTTCGAATGTTATAAAAGTATTCTCTGCAAAAAGTCCATTTAAGAACTTTGAATGAGGAAATTTCCCATATATTAGAAGCTTATGTGATTTTTTTCAGTCTGAACACTAAGGAGATAAGAAACTCATGAGAAAAAATTAAATAGACATAAAATTTTTTCCTCGAGAAATGCAAATGAAGACGGGGAACAAAGCCACACACCCCCCAGGAAGAGCAGCTGGCTCTCGCTACGTGGGCTCTACCTTCCACGAATCCCCTGCTGAGCCGCACAAGCTTCCTCTAGTGAGGCAAGCGCTACGATTCAGCTGCACAGTTCCTGTATTCCCATGGCTCTTGATTCATTTCTTTTATAACTTACCTCAGACACGCTTTTTTAAACTGACTTCTTTCTACACTGCTAAACTGTGTGTTGAGAGTAGAGACTATTTTCTCATTCTAAAACATGAGTGCCCAGGGACACCTGGGTGGCTCAGTTGGTTAAGCGTCTGCCTTGGGCTCGGGTCATGATCTTGGGGTCCTGGAATCGAGCCCCAGGTCGGGCTCCGTGCTCAGCGCAGAGTCTGCTTCTCCTCCTCCTGCTGCCTCTTCCCCCCTGTTCATGCTGTCTCTCTTTCAAATAGATAAAATCTTTTTAAAAAATTAAATTAAATTAAAAAATAAAATAAAACATGAGTGCCTAGAATATGGTTAGCACTTTAGGTGACACTCCTTCCCAAGTATCACCCCCTGGTTTCTTTTTGCTCCTGAAACTCCCACCTGGAGACCAGGTAGAATAAAGCTGTCTTCCAAATACCACTTCCACTTCCACGTGCATACAGTTCTCTAAGATACCCAAGTAACACTTGCTCGTTTAGGATTTCCATTGGTAGTTCCCACAGAGAAAGAGGAAACAAGATAAGCCTCAGAGAACTGCGCAGGTCCAAAAGGAGCAAAAAGTACAGGTTTTTATTGACAAGCAAACAAAGGTTTCTCTATATTGCTGGCTGATGCAAACTGCCTCTTTTATAAGGTCTCTGACCTTATTCTTTCTCAGTCTTACTTCTAAGTGCACAGTTCATGTTTCTTTCCCCTTTATCTATTTAAGTAAAGAATACAATTAGACTCACTAGACCTATAGTCCCTATTAAATCAAAACCTGTCAACCAGTAAGCTCATTCAAGAACCCACCCCTTTAAAAGTGAGATTCATCTACATTTCCACAGAAACTCAGACCAGTATTCCCTGTACTCTGCCCTTTTGTTAAAAGGGAAAAATGAAGATATTGTCCCCTTTATTGCCATCTTCACAAGGTTATAATCTTGTAGAGGGGCCGATATACACATTAAAATATGCTAATGTTATGTTAATATTCCATATTTTAATTCAGGTGTGATGCCGACACCAAGAGAGGGTGAGGGAAAGCTGAGGCTTCAGCTGGAAGAAAGTATAGAGAATAGTAGTCCATAGGCACATGCTTGGAAACACACTGGTGATTTGGGAGAGCTGGGGAGGAAGCAGCAGTTCAGCTACAGTGAAACCAATAAATGGAAAACCTGGCCTGGACAAAATTTAGACAGCTTTGAAGGCCACACTTAGGAGTCTTCATTTTCAGTCAGTTATCCAGTGAGGGCCTCTTTTTCCTAAACATTCCATGATACTTACTCCCATTTGAAGTAAAGATTCAAAGCACCTCAGAATAATTGATACAGCCTTCTTGAAGATCCAGGCAAAGTTATTTTATCTTTGTATCATAAAGCTAACAAACACAAACACTCCAATTTCAGTATTATCCTCTACTGGAATTGTTTTGTTTGTCCATATATTTTTCCTAATATGAATAAACTGAGCAGGGATCTCATTTCAACCCATATAACCACACCGCCAAGTAAAGCATCTTCAGAAAATGGATTCTGAAGCCAGAGTGCCTTGTACTGAATCCTGCCTTAACTACCACAGATGTGAACTACTGGTGCCTCAGTTCTCATCGGTAAAATGGGAAGAAGGGCGCCTACCTTGTGACAGTGACACAAAGGACATGCTAGAACACCAGGCACACGGTCAATGCCACGTTTGTTACGGACACCTTCCTCTCCTTTCTCTTCCATAGCCAATCACAAAGCCCTATCAGCTACTTTGAAAATAGATCTGGGAGTCTTTAAATCCTCTCCATGTCCACTCTGTCCACAAGTCTGACCACCCTCTCTCCCCTGGCTTACTACAAATGCTCCCTGATTGGCCCTTTCTCAGAGCTCAATACAAATGTCACTGGTTTGGGCAAAATTCCTCAACCACTAGTCTAACAATCTCACAGAGCACAGTACATTTTAGTTTTCTTGTTATCATGTGTATCTCACTAGAAGGTGAGCTCCATATGTGGTATCTTGCCCAGTTTTCCTCACTGTATCCCGTAGCATCCAGCTAAGGATCTGGAACAAGGTGCACACTCCAGTACTGCACGAATGAAGGAATGAAGAGCAGTTTTTAGGGACTCCTTAGAAGTTACTACTTAGTTTTGGATTACATTATCAACCTGTGTTTAAGAAACTATAATAAAGTGAAAAAATATTAAAGGAAAAATCAATTTCTAAGTCCATTTAGGAAAAATCAGCTGTCAGTTCATTCAGCTCCACAAATTCAGACAAATTCACAAAAGAAGGAAAGTAAATTATGTCTACAGATTCATATTTTCTTTTCCTCATCATAACAGCACAGAGGTGTCCCCATAGGTTATAGACATACTGGGTGCGACTATAAAATTCATCTGAGAATTTATTGGAGGCATCGTCCCACAATTTACATTTATTTATAAGCTCTTAGAAGAAATCTAAAGTGACACACCAAACTGCTGCATACCTGGGAAAGGTGTGTGTAGGCAGAGGGAACTTTAACTTTCTCAAAATATTTTGGCAGTCTATGAATGTTTTATTGCATCTGTGATTTAAAATAGAAAAATAAGACATTAAAAGGAATCTTACACCAATGCAACCAAAAAACCAACAAAACAAAACAAAACAAAAAACAAAAAACCCAAAAACAAACAAACAAACAAAACACTTGGTTGCTTAATCAGGGATTTTTATTTATACGAAGTACAGAAACAAGGTTCTAATTACAGTTCTCTAAGATTTTCTTATAAGTCTATTTCCAAGCCAGACTCAAAATGTGTTAGACTGGAACCCTATTTGGTTTGGGCAATGCTGCATTTCCTCTGTGACAGGCTGGTGTCATTCTTAAACACAAACAGGCAGAAGCACAACTAAACCTGCCCAGCTGTCAGGCCCCAGCTAAACCGAAGGAAGTAATCTCAGGTCTTTTAAGGTCTTCATGTGGATGATAAATAAGCAGAGGAAAAGGAAATTAAGGATACAAAGTATTCATATTCTTTTCAGGACTACTGATACTCAAGATGACTCCGGGCAACATTTTAGCAGAAATGCCACAGAATCCAGATGCGGTAAAAAGGAGGTGGACTGGTAAGGTCCCTTCTCCCATTCTAAACAAACATGTTTTATTCCAATAGTTCAGCTGCCTTTAGCTACAAGATACAAATTTAACTAAGAGTCTAGGACTATGTTTGATGAAGCAGTGCTACAAAAAGAACCAGTTATAAATGGTCTCCAGATATGAATGCCTTGGCTGTTCCCGAGGAACTTGAAACAATGTTTCAATTAAAAATATGAATTAGAGAAGTTAAGAGTATTCTAACTGAACACATTTAAAAAAATTTTTTTAGGCTTAAATTCTGTCATCTTGTTTCCAGTGTTTTTTGAACTATTTTATATTTGAAGTAGGTCAGTTGAAAAATTAAATTTATCTTCTCTCAAAGTCCACATTTTGTTGTTCTACCATAGACGTTAGCATTTGAGGAAGACCAAATTAGAAGATAGGACCATTAATGTAAAATACATTTTAAAGTAAATTCCAAATGTTAGAAAAGGATTTAAGCAGAAAAAAAATTTTGACTAAAATATTTATTAAATGTTAATGAGGAGGAATGTATTATATCACTAGATGTTTATGTTCTACAAATATCAATGATCAGTTTTTAGTTCATTCCATTGGAAAGAGGGAAAAGAGTAGAACTTTTTTTTTTTTTTGAAAATAATGAGAAAGGAATTCTGACATTTAGGAAAAAAATATTAACTTTTACAGCTTCTAAAGCAACATGTTAAGATTTTTCATTACCCTATCATAACTGTTAAAATTATTGTTTATGCAGGAATCTCAGCATTTAGGATAGCATCCTAGGAGAGAAATTATGGCAACTCTGGTTTCCCCTCAACCTAGAGGTTACAGTAACCACATCACGTCCCTCCTGCAGGAGTCCTCACTGCTGCCTCTGCCAGTATGCCCCACTTTCTTTTTAGCTTCCCACAAGTTTTCCTTAAACTCCAGCTCTAAGAATAAGCAGGACTGAGTGAAGTTACTACTCTACAGTAGGCTGAATGGTGACCCCCACAAAAGACTGCCCATGTCTTAAGCCTGTAACCTATGAATGAATGTGACGTTACTTGGGAAAAGGGTTTTTGGGTTAAGGACTCTGATTTGGGGAGCTCATCCTGGATTATCTGGGTGGGCCCCAAATCCAATGACAAAGGTCCTTATAAAAGAAATGAAGAGGGAGATCTGACATAGCAGGAGAGGAGGAGGCAATGAGATCATGGAGGCAGATGGTGCATTACATGGCTACAAGTCAAGAATGCCCACAGCCACTGGAAGTTGAAAGAGCCAAAGACAAGACTGCCCTGGAGCCTAAAGAGGGTGTAGAGGCCGACAAATACTTTGATTTCAGACATTTGGCTTCTAGAATTTTAAGAATAAATTTCTCTTGTTTCAAACCACTAAATTTGAGGTGATTTGTTATGGCAGCAACAGAAAAGAAATACAATTATAACTGAGTCAGTGCCCCCCAAAGTAATAAAGAGGTGTGTGTTGATTTTCAATGGGCCTCAAATTAAGAGAGATAAATGAGACTTTTAAAATTCTTACTGCTTATTCCAAAGTAAATGGTGAAGGTACCCTGTTGAGTTTCAGTACTAATAAGATTTTAGAACCTAAAAGGATAAATAATCATAAACAGAAACTTTAGCAACAGTGAATGCAAAGCTCTGTGTCAAAAATGCATGTGAGAGGTGCCTGGGTGACTCAGTTGGTTAAGCAGTTAAGCGGCTGCCTTCGGCTCAGGTCACTGATCTTAGGGTCCTGGGATCAAGGTCCTGGGATCAAGGTCCACATCAGGCACCCTGTTCAGCAGGGGGGTCTGCTTCTCCTTCTCCCCCTGATCCTCCTCCCCTCTTGTGTTCTCTGTCTCAAATAAATAAATAAACCTTTAAAAAAATGCATGTGAAAATAAAATAGTGGAAATAGGAAAGGACAGATACTTGGCTAGAATCCAGTGGAACATTCAAGTATACCTGCTGAACGAGTTTACCTGCCAAGCACAGATCACCAACTTCATGGACCTACTTCTCTTCAGCTTAAAAATTCTATACATAAAAAAACATTCTGTTGGGTGCCTGGGTGGCTCAGTGGGTTAAAGCCGCTGCCTTCGGCTCAGGTCATGATCCCAGGGTCCTGGGATCGAGGCCCACATCGGGCTCTCTGCTTGGCAGTGAGCCTGCTTCCTCCTCTCTCTCTGCCTGCCTCTCTGCCTACTTGTAATCTCTCTCTGTGTCAAATGAATAAATAAAATCTTTAAAAAAAAAAACAAAAAAATAAAAAACATTGTTATACTACTATGAGACATTTCTTTTTTAAAACCTAGAATTAAAAATCATTAAACATTCCATTTAAAAAAATTCTAATTTATGCTCAAATCAAAAATCAATAGGGAAATGTAAATCAAAACCATAAGTTATCACCTTATACCTTTCAGAATGGTTAGAATCAGAAAGACATTTAGCAAGGATGTGGAGAAAAGGGAACCCTCATGCACTGTTGGTGGAAATGTAAATTGGTGTAGCCACGTGGAGGTTCCTCAAAAAAATTAAAAATAGAAATACCACCTGATCCAGTAATTCCACTATTGGGTATTTACCCAAAGAAGACAAACACTAATCAAAAAGATATACACATACCCCTATGTTTACTGCAGCATTGTTCATAATAGCCAAGATATGGAAGAATGTAAGCAACCTATGTGTTCACCGATAAATGAAGCAGATGTGCCCCCCCCCACCACCACACACACACTGGAATATCGTTGAGACATAAAAAGGAATGATCTTGGCTTTGGGGACAACATGAGTGGACCCAGAGGGTAGAAGTGAAATAAGTCAGATAGACAAATACCATTTGGTTTCACTTTGTGTTATCTAAAAAACGAAACAAACAAAAAAGAAACAAACCCATAAACACAGAGATCAAACTGGTGATTGCCTGATGGGAGGGGGTGGAAAAAATTCTAATTTAAATATACTTCTACAATGCATATAATTTAATGGTGAACTTCCTTTCATCCAAAAATTTAAATTACTAACACTTCTTTAGAAATGAATCAACATTCTTTCATACAGACAAGGATTAGGATCATCTCTGTTCTTTGCAAATTAGAGGTGAAAAACAATTCAAGGAAAAAAAAAAGTCCCCTAGCAAAATAAGAAAAACAAACTGTTAATTAAAACATTACAATGACAGTCACTGATGAAAACTAGTAAGTAAAACTAGGAATAAGGTGACAGAATGTCCTTATAAATACATTTCCTTCCCTTTATTATCCTGGATATTGTTATTCATGAATTTATAAAAGGACAACTAATGGCCCTCGAGTATAATTCAAAGTTTTATTTAATGTGTGTTCCTTAAAGTCTGTTAGGAATTCTAGAACTGATTGCCCACTGAGGATCAATAGATTAAAAAAAAAAACAACAAAACACCATGTTCTGAGAACTCAAAAATTAAACTGGAGGTCTATACTGAACAGGGCATAAGATAAGACATACAACTTAGAAACACTGAAATTTTACAATCATTTTTAAAAGAAGAAACTTGCTAAGCACACTGGTGTATTATGCATTATACTGCATGGAACATGCTATATTCTTTGAACAAAAATGTAATAACCCACCACGGGCAGTATTATTTTTCTAAAAGGTAACTGACTGTCCTATGTTCTGTCTGTATCCTAGCCCAGGTCAGTTGTCATCTGATGTGAAATTAAATATTTAATCATGACAAAACCATACGTTTAGACAAATAAGGTGAACAGCAAAGGGGAGAAAATGGTCTGAATTCTTGAAAATTTTAAGCGAAGACGATTTTAAAAGTCAATTAACAGGAAACCATGATCTGGAAGAGCAATCTTTTCTAGAAAGCACTTACAGATATTGGTTTAAATGTAGGCCCTGGTTTCTACTTCCCTTCCCCCAAACAACCTCCAACTGGGGCAAACTCAGAGTCATCAGGGATCCACAGCAGTGCAACTGCAAACTGAAAATAGTAGCTGGTCGACAACGGGGTGTAAACAGCTGCTCGAGGAAAAAAAAAAAAAGACAAAAAGACAAAACCAATGCCATCCCATTCCCCATTCCCTTCAACCCAACCCCGACTAAGAAAATAAAAGGAGGGGGGAGGACTAATTGGATATAAGGAATAACGAAGAATCAAGCTCTTTCATTCAAACTGGGAAATAAAAGGAAAATTTGCAATCGTTAATTTTGTAAAAGAGAGTTTAAATAACTAAAATTAAGGGGGTCTTCTACATTTTTTTCTTTTCTTTTTTAACAAACTTAATCTACAGATCCAATCTCTACAGAAAAAGTAACCGAAAGTCATCAGACAAAAAATTAGCCACACATGTGAGCCCAGTATAAATCGACAAGAATTTTATCCACGGTAAGCCTTCTCCAGTAACAAATGTATTCATTTCCTCGTCCGGCTTTCACTTAACACTGGGGAAGAATGCAAAACAAAGTTTTATTTTTTGGCCAAATAGTAACATTCATCTGTTTCAAGAGAAGGTCTCCGATTTTTAAAAGCGCCCTTCTGACTTCAAACCTCACCAGTCGTTTTAGACCAAACGCCAAAAACTTGCCAACTGCTTGCCCTACTTAAGTGTTCATCTGTATCTACTTAGCTAAGCACCGAGAGACAGAGTTACAAAGGATGGGGAGAGGGGGGCGACTGACCCCGCTTGTGACCTCAGAACAACCCAACCACAGCTTCCTAGAGATCTCGGGGGTTCCTGCAAGGAGCTATCGGACCAAACTCTACCTAAGAACGTGAAACTTCCGTCGGCCGTGGGAGGACGGGGTGATGGCACGTGCTCTTGGGGGCGGATCTGCCAGGCCGAGCTGAACGATCCTCCGGTCCCCCGGGGTGGGGGGCCGGCTGACCGGGTCCCGGCGGGGACCCCGGCGGAGAGTGGGGAGGCAGGTGCGGCAGACGCGCGCGGAGGGCGGGCAGCGCCTCTCACCTGCACGCCGGTGTAGTTCTCGAAGAAGAAGAGCACCATGCTCTGATAGATGCAGTAGAGCCGGTCGTCCACCGCCTGGTAGAAGCGGGAGGGCAGGCAGGCGGAGAGCAGCCGCCAGGCCCCCCAGGCCAGCACGTAGGTGGGGGCCGTGCCCAGGAGCACGGCGGCCGGCAGCACGCACCGCATGGAGTACATGTGGAGCACCAGGGACAGCAGCATCTCGCCGGCGCAGCTCGCGGACTGCTCCGCCGGCGGCTCCCAGCCCGGGACGCCTCCAGGCCGCCCCGCGGCCCTCAGCCGGCGGCCAATCACCGGGCCGGGCCGGGCCGCGCCGCCGCCCCCTCA
>LNAC01000093.1:2931785-2948560 GCA_002007465.1 Ailurus styani | reverse complement strand
CGCCGCTGCCTGACGCTGGGCGGGCCGGCGAGTGCGGGGCCGGGCGCGCCGCTCGCGGCCGCGGGGGCAAGGGGATGCCGCGGCCCTCCGAGGCTCGGGAGCTCAGAAGCGTTTACACCCCATGACCCTCGCCCGTCACCCAGCGCCCCTCTCGGGGGCGGGGCTCCGCGGCAACAATACGCCGCCTGATTGGCCCGCGGTTGCCATAGTCCCCCGTAGGGGGCGGGACCCCGTGAAATCAACACATCTTCTGATTGGTCGAATGCGCTGACAGTTGAAGCGCAACTGCCGACCGGTCGAGCGGCCAGCCGGGGTCGGTCCGCTACGCATGCTCCGCAGCTGGGCCTCGCTGCGGGCGCGGGAAGGCAGGTGGCGACTGGCAGGCCCGCTGGGTGCAGGTGGGTGCGGGCCAGCGGAGGGGGCCCGGGCGGTCTTGTGTCCCGTCAGTTGGATTCTGGGCCCGGGTTGGTTGGAGGGCAGGCCCCACGTTCTGCTCGCACGCTCTGTGGGTCCCTGGTCCCCGGGATGCGCCCTTTAGCCGAGACGTCCCCTAACGCGCTGTGGCTCAGATGTGCTGCAGACTTTGCTATCTCCGCTCAGGACGACTCGTGCATTCAGCAAATATTTGCCAAGCTTAGTTTGGGAAGGCCAAAACGACAGGCCTGGAGCGGTACATGGGGTGTGATAAGCGCCTTCGGAGCTCGGTCCCGGGTCACCTACCCAGGGCTAGGCTTGGCGAGATGCGTCCCCTGCTTTTGTAGGTGGCTCCCACACCGTCCGCCTTCCCCGCTTTCTCCCCGGCCAGGGCGCAGGACTCCCTTCCCTTCCCCCGCCCCTAGGGAGGTTCAAAATCAGGCCTGCTGCTTCCGTCCCAATAATGACGGTAGTTGCCGATTAACGCTCACCTGGACAGCCTTTTCACGAGATGCATCCCACACTTCGTCCGACCTTCCATTCGCTCTTGCTTCCCTTCCGCAGCGTCTGGGTCTCTGTCTTCCCGTTTTGTTTTAGTAAGGAGCCTCATTTTGGGGTAGTGCTTAAGAGTACGTGGACTGTACATATAGAATATGTGAAGTACTGACATACTTTTGTGACCTTCACAAAAATCTAGGAAGGCGGGGCAGTTGTTTTGTTAATATGAGAATAGATGAAGAGACCTTCTGGATCCTTCTACTGCCCTTTGGCTTCAGTAAAAGTGGTTTAATGTGTAACCTTTTCTGGGAACAGTTGTACTTCCAAAGAATGCTAAACGCTTTAAGTGAAAAAAAATTTTTTTCTTAACGGAAGCCGGTGGGGTAGCTTTATGCAGGGAGCCATTTTAATGGAAAATCTAACCAGGGCCAGAACAGTGGCTATTTTCTGTGACTATAGGGGATTGACATCATGTAACGTGATTGGTAGATGGTTATCTTAGGAGACAAAGCCAGGTGAATAGAGATCTCAAGGAACAAGTATTTGGACAAGTATATTGCCTACAGGAAGCACTACACAAAAGAAAGACTTTCAGCAGGGTTTCCCCTTTCTTTATGTGGGAAGTAATGGCCTGGACTGTGAGAAAACTAGATTTCTTTTTGGAAGGAAAAAGTCATGGGTGTGGAGAGTGGGTTTCTCCAGTGCCATTTGTGCTTCCTTTGAGACCAGACATCCCTACAATTAGAAAAAAGAGTGTGAAGAGAGAAAGCAGGCTCAGTGTTCACATTATGATCTGTATGTATGAAGTCAGTAAATATGTGTGGTGGGTGTAAATGTGTTGCTTTCTGTGAATTACGCCCCAGTTACTGTTAGTCACCAAGTGGTAAAGTTCTGTGCAGTGTTTTGGCGTGGAGACACAGAGCTTAAGTTTCTCTTGTCTGCATTGATATCCAAACACAGCCCTGCTCCCTGGTTAGTCCTGGGCTCTTCTCGCTCCCTAGTAGTAGTGGCAGATTCACTCTCCCCTCGGGTCACTTACTCCCTTCTTAAGCTGTAGTCAACCCACATTCTCTGCTTCTGTCTCCTTACCTCTATATTTTCTCAATCCCTTGCAATCTAACTTCCTTTTCTACCACTCTAGAAAAATGGTTCTTTTAGGGAAGTACAGCTACCCTAGCCTGCATACACGGACACTGAGATTTAATAGTGGAAAGACTGGTTCCACCTGTGCCTTCTGATGCCTAGTTAGGTGTAGTGAGGGGTTACATGTGGGATACATTTTACATAGAGAGGAAATGCACAGTCCTATGGGAACATCTATTAAGGAGATTTCATTTAGTCTGGGTACAAAGAATGTTTCTCAAGCAGGGTGACACTTAAAATGAAACTTAACAGTGGAGTTAGCTGGGTGACAGCTAGAGATAGAGGAAGAACCTCCTAAGTGAGAACTTCATATTCGAGGGACAGAAGCGAGAGTGCAATGTACCCAAGCCCTGAAAAGCCCTGTGTGGACCATTTGAACGGGACACTCTTTTTTTTTTTTTAGTTTTATTTATTTGAGAGAGAGAGAGAGCTTGCACAACTGGGGAATGGGAGGAGGCAGGAGAGGGAGAAGAAGACTGCCGGCTCAGCAGTTCCATCCTAGGACCCTGAGATCATGACTTGAGCTGAAGGCAGACACTTAACCCTGGAGTGCCTGGTTAAGGCTAAGAGACACTTAATTCCAGGAACCCCCTGGAATGGGCCACACTTCACTTAAAAAAAAATTGGATGCCCCCTAAAAGAATTGTCTTTCCTTCACACATTTTTAAGTTAATAGCTAAAATTGTTTTTATGATAAGTTTAGTCACAAAATAAGTTCTGATGAAATATGACATTTTAAAATAAAGTGATTACAGAAATCTTTTACATGGTCTGAATGGATTATGCATCTTTATTAACTGGCCCAACAGTACAGGAGTTTTTAAATCTTGTAAAGTTTTGAAGCATACAGAGTTAGTCTGTCTCTTGAAACCAATGTAGTACAGGATTATTGCTGAAATACTAAAGACCATTCATTTACTGTTTTTTTTTTAGTTTTTTTTAATTTAAAGAAAAATATGAGTCATCAGAGAAAACTACGAGTCATTATACAACAGACTTTTGTTTTTACATCTCTACAAAAAGGGTTTTTTTGGATCTTTATTAACTGGATGAATGGATTATGAATCCCATGGTGATTTATTACCCATCATCGTCTGCTTAAATACTTAAGGTTTTTACAAATTAGAATTTTACATTGATCCTTTCTTTTTCTCCTTGAGAACATATTTCATTCTACTTGTACCACAGAATTTAACTTAATGGACTATCCTTTTATGATTCAGTCTTCTATTGCTCAGACTCTATCGTCAAGTATCTAAAAGTAAAAACTTCTCCTGGATTGAGCTATTACTGTTGTTAGCAATATTCAGTGAATCAGTGTGTATCTCAAAATCTGGTAAGTAATTATTGTAAATAAAGTTTTATTGACCATGCCTGTCTTAATGATGCCTTAATTAAAAGAAATTTTAAATTATCTTTTGGTGCAGAACATTAGGTGAAAAAAAAAGGTTCCTGGATAATCTATGCACGACTGTCCCATTTCTGTAAAAACTAAATAAAACAATGTGTTTCCACATGCAAATAATCTAGAAGCTACCAATGACAGTCTCTCTGGGGCAGGGAAGTAAGCTCAGACAAGTGCAACAGGATTTTCTGTATTGTTTCAGGTTTTTACCAAGAAATATTGATTCAACAAATGTATATCCACTGCTAGTTGTCCATCCCACCCACTCTGTTGGGGTTCAAAGATAAAGAACAGATGAAGGCCTTGAGGTCATGACCCTTGTGAGGTGTGTGTGGAGGGGGGATGGGATTTACTTACTACCTGGGCAAATAAAAATAAGCAAAGAGGTAAGTAAGATGCAGCTGAAAGGTGTGATCCACGAGTTAATTGACTGGTGGTGATAAATGAGAAAGGGAGGAGAGAGGAATGCCTTCCAAGTTTCAGGTTTGAGTAGCCAGATGGAAGTTCATCTGATGGAGTGGAAACAGGTTCTGTGGGGTGTGGAACTTAGCTGGGGGAAGTGGGAGAATTTTAAGAAAAAGAACACAAGTTTACAAATACAAAAGTAGATGTGAACATGGGTGTTTATTTAGAAAGAGGAAAGAAATCACAAGAAAAAAATAGCTGGTGAATCACAAAAATAAAATATCCAGCAGAAAAGGAACATTATCATGTATCTGTTGAGTATACCTTTCTTTTGATTATGAAAACCATTTTATATTTTCTACATATAGCAAGAAAAATCGTCTTTCCTCTAAGGTGATAAATGGAAATTTTTTTTATCACTGTTAGGATGTATAAAATACTCAACCTCACACTTTGACTTTAACGCATATTCAATAGAAATCTAATTTTTTTTCTTTTGGGGTTGGGGGAGGTATGAAGGAGCAGGATAACAGCATAGTGGGACCTTCACAAATTTGTTCTAAGACTCATGAAGGAAGACAATTTTTCTAAAGGAGGAATACTGATTGACAGAATTATGTTCATCTGAAGATACCAACATGATTTCTGCAACTTGTGAATAAGTTAGTTTCCATGGCAAAGGACAGTGTGGGACTCAGGTGGGATTTAGGGTTACTAATCAGCACACCTTGAGAGAGTCTTGGGCTATCCAGGTTGGCCCCATGTAATCACCAGGGCCCTTTTAAGTATAAAAGGGAGGCAGAGAGAAGGTGCTAGAGAGAGGCAGCTGGAGATCGGGCTCCTTTCCTGTTTGCTGGCTTTGAAAATGGAGGAAGGCTCCAGAGTAGATCCCCTCCCAAATCCCCCAAAGGAACCACCGCTGCTGACACCCCTGCTTGACTTTAATCCAGGGAGGCTCATCTTGGACTTCTGATCTCCAAAACTGTGAGCGAACAAATTTATATTACTTAAGCTACTATGTGGTAATTTGTTACAGCAGCAATAGAAACAACACGCTGATGGGAGGGGGGTGGCTTTCTCTGGTAGGTATCAAACCTACTCTAAAGCTATAATAGTATTTTCACTAGTGACGAGCTAGGTGATTCAGCAGAGCAAAATGAAGAGCCCAAAAGTCCATGCACAGTGTATTCTGTATTTTTCGAAAGCATTTAAAACCAGAGTAAAAAGAATGAATGAGTAAACAAAATAACATTAACACAACTGTCCATGTTTTGGAAAAATGTTGTAAATGCACATGACAGCACCAAAATAAAAGCCAGGTGGTATTCAAACATAAAAATATTAATGAAAAAATTAAAAACATGGACACATTAGAAAAATAGAAGATAATACTTCTATAATATTCAGATGGGGGAGGTCTTATTTGGATGATCCTAAGACAATCCTCCTAAAGTATATATTCTCAAGAGATCTTAGAATCTCCACAGAGTAATCTGACAGCAGAGTTGAGTAAACAATTATGTCTGCTAGAAACTATGGAATATTCATCCTGAATACTATGAGGTTTTAGGGTGTCCCTCGAACACCCATATTGAAGCTACGTGAACTCAGGTGTGTGGAGTGTCATCAAGGAAAGCTATAACCTGATGAATTGTGTAAATTGACTGTCCAGGTGGTAACAGGGTGCTGATCTGGATGTGATGCCCTTAGAAATAATGGGAAACACTTGTCTCAGTGTGAGTGCAGAAAAGATCCCAAACAAGAATGCCTTCTGTTCACCAACAACTTAAAATTGTAGCCCAGATCTCTGCCTCTATTGGTCAGCTATATACCATGCAAGCCTTTATTTTTTACTTGTAAAACTAAAACAGGCATCCTTGTTCCAAAAGACCTAAGTAATACTTTGAAATATATATATATACTGGATGAAACATGGACGTCTCTTTCAGTGCTGTCCCAAATCCCAACTTTATCACCTAGAGGTTCGAGTTGTAATAGTGTTCTGGTTATTCGTCGATGCTTCTGTTGGTGGATGTTGGTGCATCCATGGCCCTGTTCACCTCTCGACCGTGAAAATTTTCGTTTGGATCAGATGTCCATCCCTCCCCAGCCAAGGTTCAATTTGGGGGAAGTTGGCTTTCATCCGGGCTCTGGGGATGGGCCACGGTTAGCGTCAGGGAGTGGTGTCTGAAGTGTGGACCTTGAGCCCCGGGGAGGTCTCCCAACACCTGTCCAGGTGGCCCAAGGTGAGATGTTTCTTAATGGCAGTGAACTGTGATTTGCCTTTCTTAGTGTGTTGAATTTTCAGCAATGACGTTGGGTAACTGCGCCAGCACCCTAGCAGCATCAAAGCCAAAATACCGAAGTGTCCTGGTGCCCACGTGTTCATCACCACATACACCAAAAACACATGCGTTTCAGTTAATATCCTTGATGAAGCAGCAACAAAAAAAAAATGCTAAGTTTATTAAATCCTTACCCATTAACATTGTGTGTGAGTAAATGGAGTATGTATGAAGCAGGTGTGATTTCACTGAAGTACAATAGTTCCCTGGAGGAAAACTTTGATTTTTTTTTTTTTCAGACTGAACTAGCTACCTTTTTTTTTTCTTTTTTAAAAGGAGCATCCTTTTTACTTGAAAGAATAACATAAGTTGTGGTTATTCTGGTGGATATTTTCTCAAAAATGAACAAAATGTCACTTCTAGGAAAACAATGGATAGTATTGCTGGTAATAAAACCTGAGCTTTCAAATGAATCTGAGAATTTGGGGAAGTTTAAATTTGCTCCCAGGAGTCTGACCTGTTCCCAATACTTCAGACTCTTAAAAATTCTGTGGTAATAACCATTATGACTTTTCAGTAGTGTAGGTCAATATTTTAGAAGATTTGCAAAAATAAGTGAATCAGTAATTTGTAAGCCAGTGCTTCATGTCCAAATAGTTGCATGGGTGAGGGGATCTTCCAAAGTGCAAGGGAAACCTATGGATTTCAATGTAATAGGGTACAAAACTTTCCTATATTAAGTTCCACAATGCTAATAACCTCTAAGAAATTACCAGTTGCTGAGTTTTACTCTAACAATGTGCATATTCTTTTTTTATCCGGAAAGGCTAATACACTCCTTTTTTCCAATCACATATCTGATAGGGTCTTTACAGAGATAGTCAAGTTTAAATGAGGCCCTTCAGCGGGCCTTAATTCCTTCTGACTGGTGTCCATATGAGAAGGGGAAACCAAGGTCCCTGCATGGAGGGAACGTGAAGAGACAGGTAGGATAAGATGGTGCTCTCAGCCAACGAGAGTGGCCTGGGTCCAATCCTCCCTCGCGGCCCTCTGAAGGAACCAACCCTGCCACACCTTGACCGCTGACTTCAGCCTCAGAACTGTGCCCCAACAAATTTCTGTGTCAGCCCACCAGCGTGTCATGCTTTGTTACGACAGCCCCAGCAAATGAATGCAGCAGCCAAGGTGATCCTTCAGTTACTACCCTGTCCAAGGTCCTCCATCTTGAAGTAAATCCAAATTAAGTCTTGCCTGTGGCCCACCCGCCCCGGGAGCCGTCTCCCGACCACACGGAGAGTGGCTGTGCCTCCAACTCTGAGCTTCAGCTGTGAGTGACCTAACTAAACCCTTGTCAACAGGACCTT
The DNA here is from genome assembly GCA_002007465.1 of Ailurus styani. Taxonomy (NCBI): domain Eukaryota; kingdom Metazoa; phylum Chordata; class Mammalia; order Carnivora; family Ailuridae; genus Ailurus; species Ailurus styani. The sequence continues at coordinate 2,941,046 of LNAC01000093.1, read as the reverse complement.
ATTCTTTGCTCCAGGAAATTCTTGCCAGGGAGATAAGGCTGTAAACCAGTAAGTGACTTTTTTGTTTGCTTCATGAATCCCTGCATTCCTTTGACAGTGACAATAGGCTGCTCAGCCAAACCCTTCTTAGGACAGCGGAGAGCTCATCTGTGTAAACTGCCTTCCCTGGACACGGGGCTTAGCAAAGAACCATTGGTACATCAGACTTGCTCAGAAGCCCTTGCCTAGCTGTGTCTACCAGTTGTGAACTGTTACGTCGTTAACGTTGTCCAAACCCAAATAGGTCCCCACATTGAAAGACCTTCCTAAAACTATTCAAGCCCAGACCCTAAAACCCCATAAACGCACTGTTTTCTCTCTTCTGGGACTCTAAAAGTATCTAGATGATCTTTCTTACTGTGGTAAGTAAGCAGTGGTCTTGCTTGATCAATAAATTACTCTGGTCTTTTTGGAGAGTCAACCATGCATTGAGCAGGGGGGTCTTCCCAGAATTCGACATGTTCTTCCCTCACCTAGGAGCATGTTTGCCCTCTTTCCCAGGCTCTGCCAAATATTACCAGAGAGACGGTCCCATAACCATCCTGCATGACCTCTGTGTCCCCTTTCTGTTATTACTGACCTTATAACAGACACTAATTTCTACCAATATTCACTCTCCTTCTTTTATAATAATTACATCCTTAATTTTCCTAGGCACATGGCTGCGTAAAATAAAACCCACCTCCCAGCTTTTCTTGGACCTAGATAATCGATTAGCCAGTGAACTATAAAAGGAAGTAGCATATATGTGGTATGGGGTGTGTTAGGTAGCCTTCTCTTTTTGGATGAAGTTGTAGGTCATGTCTGGAGTTGCAGCAGCCAGACTGGTAGGCACACATCCCAAAAGGAACGTGAATTCCTGACACCTTGGGGGTACCCGTCCAGTGTCGGGCTTACCACCTCTGGATATTATGAAAGCAAAAAAGAAACTTTAACTTGTTAAAACTTGTTTTGTTTTTTTTGTTATTTGAAGCCAAACCTAATCCTAACTAATATAATCCCCCTTATCCCACTTTACATTACATTTTTTTTTTAAAGATTTTATTTGAGAGAACAAGTCAGGGGGAGAGAAAGCGTGAAGAAGAAATGGGCTCCCCACTGAGCAGGGAGCCCAATGCAGGACTCAATCCCAGGACCCTGAGATCATGACCTGGGCCACCCAGGTGCCCTGAATAATACATTTATTTCTATGTGATGAGGGTTTTTCTTTTCCTACTTAGAACCTATTCTCCTTGGGATGTGAGACTATTTAGTCTTTGCTGTATTTCTACAGCCTGGACCAATGCCTGGCAAACAATAACTCAGTAAAAACTTGTTGAGTTAAAGAGGAAATTTGCATTCCAAGAAGATGGGCCATTTTTTCTCCCCTAGGGCATATTGAATACCCCTGGCTACTGTCACTATGTAGATACATATGGGGTCTGTTCCTAATTCATGCCCCTTCTTTAGCGGTACTCCCGAGGGTCCCAGCTAAGTGATATCTGTAGAATCAGTGCTGTACAGGAGAATCCATCTCTTCATCCCCTGGTGTTAGATCCATGAAAATTATGTCCCAGACAATCAGAGACCGAGACAGAGATTCTTTGCCCAACAGAGCTGAGCAGTAGGGCATAGAATCATGTAGAATGACCGTCCTATTTGGCATCACGGAAACCCCAAGTGGCACGCATGTTGATGCTTTGGGAGAACTGGAGCAAATGACCCTGCAGGGATAAAAATGCAGCATGCACACAGCCCACGTACCCCACAAGAAAGGGAGCGAGAAGGAAAGCATCCTTGATTGACCGCCTTCGATGTCCTTGGGGCATGTGTTCTTCGGGCCAAGGCTGAAGCCCTTCCCAGTCTGGTCCCAACCTGCCTTTCTGACATCCAGGTTCACTGTTGGCCTCCTCCCAGCCTGAGTTCCCGTCGCAGAAGCTCCTTTCTGTTCTCTAAGACCGCTGTGCTCCCGGGGGCTTGAGTTATTCTGTAAGTGTTCTCACATCTGCTAGAAGGTTTTTCCTCCCTCACTCATGCATTGGGCCCTAGCTCGAGTTTTCTCCCTGCCAAAAATATGCCCGGAGAGTGGGGCATTCCCTTGACCCTCAGCAGTGCCTTGAGCATAACTGTCACAGGACTTGCCGTAAGGTACCATAATTGGTTGAAATGCTTGTTGGTGTTTCTTTTAGCAGATAATGTGCCTCGAGGCCACCTCTTCCTTCTCTTTGCAACCTCGACCCAGACCAGTGTCCCGTACATGTCCGATGCTCAGTCCCACACCCAACGTTCTTCTAGCTGGCTATGATCCGCATTTGCCTAGCCAAAGGAAGGACCTTGGCCACACAGCTGCCCAATTCCCCAGATGTTCTCCAGTGAATCCATCTCCCTCTTCCTGTCTGGCTAATCCACTCCTTACTAATCTCCCTGGAATCTACAGACTGCTTTGAGCTGCAGGCCCTTTTTAAAAATCTGCCTCATCAACAGCTGAGTTTGGGAATGCTACAAGAATTTTAAGTGCTCTTAGCAGGAAGTGTCCACACCATCCCCACCCGCTCTTCCCTGAATCCGATCCGTTTGATACTAAGACTCAAAATAGCCCTTCACTTTTCCCTCGGTTTCATCCATGCACACTGCACCCTGAATGTTATACAATGGCTAGTGGGGTTCCTTTATTCCAATTCCTTTTTCAAGAAATGCTTTTGACCTACCCTATCTTTTCCACTGAACGCTTGACGTTATTTCTGCTTGACTACTGCATAGAGGTTGTCTCCCGTTGTTTCCTACACTGCTACCAGCACCACTTTTCTAAAATGGTTATGATCTTACCCCTCTCCCTCTGAAAACTCTTCAATGACTCCTCTTTTCTAAGGATAAAGTCACACCTCTTTATGGCTTCCAGGGCCTTTCATGACCTGGCCCAGCTGGCTTGGCAGCGGTGCCGGGCAGTGCTCAAGTGGAGCAACGAGGGCCCCGTACTGAGACGCTGGCCTGACCTACATCCACTGTCCTCCTGTCCTACAAGTGGCAATTCTTTCCGCTGACAATAATCTCCAGCCACCTGTTTCTCCTGGCCGCCTGCTTCACAGATGACTCATGCTTTTGGCTTCATGCTTCAGAAGCAAGTCTGCCTTTCTAATTTCGTCTTTCCCCAAAATATTTAAACTTGACATATGGTAATAACTTGTGTGTATTTCACTTTGCTACAAATAAGCCATATGGTAACTTACAAGGATGCATTCAGAATAAAAACAAGTGATGAGAAAACAAAATCGGGGATCGGTAAGTACTCCTCTGGCGAGAGGAGGTGAGTGCCATGCAGACCTCTCTGGGGAAGTGAGGACACAGCTTTATCCTGGTGGAGGCTCCCACCTTTGGAGCCAAGTGTCCATAAAAGTTGCTCAAGAGAAAGTACTAGTAATACTTACATTTAATATCAGAAAATAAGATCATTAACTGCCGTTAGTATTCACAGCTCAAGGTTACCATGCCCAGCATGGGAGGCTGAATAGAAGTTCTCTAATGGTCTTGCCAGATCCAGGTATAACCGGGCATCAGAGCTAGCTGAGCTGTGGCTTACACAGTGGTAGAGTAGACAGCTGTTTTTCTTCTTCCATACCCTGGAAGAAGAAAACACAGAGCTGCAAAAACAATTGCTGACATATATTGATAAGCATGGAAACTTAATATTTTGGAATGGAGGTAGTAGAGATTCCTAGGGTCCATTCTACCCTTCGTCATAGTAACAACCCACAATTTAAGCTGGGAAGATGGCCATGCAGCTAAAAGTTTTCCCTAACTTCCCTTGTAGCAGAGCGTGGCTATGTGGCTACATTGCAGAGCAGACGTGTTGTCCGAGGCCTCTGGGAAACATATTAAAAGAAAAAAAAAGAGTGCTCCCTTCATTTCTACTTCTCTCTTCTGGTTGGCGGAATGCAAAAATGACAGCCAAAGCTTGAAGAGTTCTTTCAGGCTATGTGGCAGAAGAGGAAGCTGGAAGGAGTTGAGATCTTAGAACTTCCAGGGTCATTGCCGGGTTGTGTGTGTGTGTGAAAATTCTAGCCAAAGTTAACCCTGAGAGAGAAGGATGTTGCTTAGCAGTTAGAGTCCATGGCCTTCCAATGGGTAAGCATGAGAAGATCAAAGATGATGCAGGGGCAGTTTAGCACCTATTTTTCCATTTGGCATTTTGGAGTAGTGTGAGTTCTTAGAGCCTTTAGAAGTTAAAAGAACTGTTTTAATAAGAGAATGAATGCGCTCTGGGGAAATTCCGAGGTCCTTTGGTTCTTGAGAGATGGTACTAAAGATTTAGGAGGGAACCCTCCTCTGCACTCCCTCTCTGAACTAACAGATTGGGAGTGGCCAGAGAAGAAAGCCTTATGGATATTACTGCTCTCCTGGTGGGAATGTTCTCATTCTACGAATCAGTTCTATTGTGTGGTAATCTATTATAAGAACAGATTACAATTTATCTATTCTGTTGATCAAGATACAGTTAATGTGATGTATCACACTCAATGATTTGTGTATGTGGAGCTATGTTTGCATCCCAGGGATGAAATCTCCTGCTCATGTCATATGATCCTTTTCATGTGTTGCTGAGTTTGGTTTGCTAGTATTTTGTTGAGAATTTTTGCATCTGTATTCATCAGGGATTTTGGATTGTAGTTGGCTTTTCTTGGGGTGCCCTTATCTGGCTTTGCTATCAGAGTAAAGCTGACCTACTCCAAATATTTATAAGAGAAGAAATGATTCATGGTAAGTAACAACTATATGCTGACTCTTTTTTGATAATGTATCCAATATCATTTCTACTTTTTCCCAGGATGAAATTATGGGGTGAAGCTGCATGGATTTTTGAAAGATAAATATGACAATCACTATAGAATGTAAAGGGGTTGGTTAATCCTCTCTAGCTTCTCGCCTTTATTGCCTTTTGGGTATATTTAGAGTTCAGACAGTACTGTAGATAAGTAACTAATCAAATGACCCAAATATGATTTAATCCAGAAATAAGGGGGTGGGAGGTGTTGAGCAATAAGAATCAGTGGCACGGGTGGTACAGAGTTTGAGCTTGAACTTCATGGCTTCCTTCATGGGTGGAGACGATGACATTCCCTCTCCACTCCCACTGCGAGATGCTCATTTCTTCTTTATACTTATACAAATGACAGCCACCTATTAGGATTATTTTTCTATGTTTAGGAAGAACGCCATTGGTATTTCAATGGGGAAATTGAATCTATAGATGACTTTGGGTAGTATGGATATTTTAACAATATTAATTCCAATTCATGAGCATAGGATGTCTTGCCATTAGTTTGTGTTTTCTTTGTTGTCTTCATCAGGACATCAGAACTTCAGGAAAGGGTCATAGTTCACATTGTACAGATCTTTACCTTCCTTGTTTAAAAGAATTTCTAAGTATTTTATTTTTCATGCTGTTGGCTTGGCATAGTTTTCGTCTTTCAGATGTTTTGTCATTAGTGTATAGAAATGCAACTGATTTCTATTTGTTTTTTGTGTTCTGTAACTTGTCAAAATTGCTGGTTAAGGTTTTTCTATATGCAAAATCATATCCTCTGCAAAAAGTGAGTTTTTCTTTAATATATATTTTTTCAGATACATACTGATTTTTTTTTATTAACATATAATGTATTATTTGCCCCAGTGGTACAGGTCTATGAATCACCAGGCTTACACATTTCACAGCACTCACCATAGCACATACCCTCCCCAATGGCCATAACCCAGCCACCCTATCCCTACCCTCCACTCCCCCCAGCAACCCTGTTTATTTCGTGAGATTAGGAGTCTCTTAAGGTTTGTCTCTCTCCTGATCCCACCTTGTTTCATTTTTTTCCCCTTCTGATCTGGGTGAATTTTATTTCTTTGTATTGCCTAATTGCTCTAGCTAGGTCTTCCAGCAGTATATTAAGAGTGGTTGGTGTGTGCATTCTTGCCTTGTTCCTGATCTTTGAAGAAAAGCTTTCAGATTTTCTCATTGAGTGTAATGTTCACTGTGGGCTGTCATAATATGACCTTAATTGTGATAGGGTATAGAAAGAACATACCTTATCTATAAAGGGTTTTTACCGTAAGAGTATGTTGTATTTTGTCAGATGCATTTTCTGCCTCTGTTGGGATGATCATGTGATTTTTTAAATTATATGATGTATTACACACATCAGTTTGCATATGTTGAACAATTCTTGCATCCCGTGGGTAAAACCCACTCAGTCATGGTGTATAACTCTTTTGTTGAATTCTTGAATTTGGCTTGCTATTGCTTTGAGAATTTTTCCATCCATGTTCATGGGGGATATTGGTCTATAGCTTCCTTGAGGTGTCATTATCTGACTTTGGTATCAGGATAATGCTGGGTTCATATAATAGTTTAGTAGTAGTCCCTGCTCCTCAGTTTTTTGGAAGAGTTTGAGAAAATTGATATTAATTCTTTAAAGTTTTATCAGAATTTACTGGTGAAGCTGGTCCCTGAGTTTTCTGCTTCAGAGATTTTCAATTACTGATTTAATCTCTTTATTCATTATTGATTTGTTCAGATTTTCTACCTCTTCCTGATTTAATGCTGGTAGGATAGTGTGTTTCTAGAAATAGATCCATTATCTAATTTCTTGATGAAATTGTTCGTAATAGTCTTATGATCTTAGTATTTCTGTAGTATCAGTTGTAGGGTGGTCTCTTTCATTTCTAATTTTGATTCTTTTTTCCTTAGTCTAGCTAAAAGTTCATCATCTTTTTAAAAAACTGCTCTTTTCAATAATCCTCTCTATTGTTTTTCTGGTCTCTATTTCAATTATTTCTGCTCTAAACTTTATTTCTTCTAACTTGATGCTTATTGTGTTCTTCTCTACTTCCTTGATGTGTAAATTTAGGTGTTTTGAGAGCTTTGTAATTTATTAATGCATGTATTTTTGTCATATCCCATGCGTTTTAATATGTTGTATCTCATTTTCATGGTTTCATTATAATTTTTATATTCCTTTTTATTTCTTTGACACATTAGTTCAGAGTGGGTTAATTTCCACATATTTAAACATTTTCTAGCTTGTTGAATTCTAGTTTCATACCACTGAGCTCAGAAAATGGTATTTCAATTTTGAATTTACTTAATTTTGTTTTGTGTTCCAGTCTATGATCTATCTTGAATAATTTTCTTTGTGTACTCAAAGATGTGTATGTTTTAAATTAAGATACTGAGTTTATTTCACATGTATATTTTTGTCTTCCCACCATTTCCATTTGTCTGAACACCACTACTATTATGCCTTATCATAACATCCCATACACATGTAAAACCAAGCAAAGGGTGGATTTCTATCATTAAAAATAAACAGGCATTTTGGCCAGCACATTCTTGATAATGGAACCTGGACAACATATATCAGACATAGGAGTGAAAGTTCTCACTGCATTATGCAAAGGACAGCCAGATATCAACTGTTACAGAGATGAAATAAGATGGAAAATTTTAATAAACTGCTTAAACTATTTTCTTAAAGAGACTTCCTCCACTGCCAGAGATCTTGAATAGCCTTTTGGTCAGACCTCTGGAAGCAATTCTTCGCATAGTTGATGAACTTGGCTTCTACTTTGGGAAGAGAACCACCTTTTTCTATATTTGCTTGCATTTTTACTTTAACGTCCTTTCAGAGTTTTGGGAGTCTTTTCCTGTTATTTGAAGAATTCTTGACATTTGATCTTGGTGTTGATGGTTTTTAGTCTTTTCCATTCTGGTTTGATTTTTGTGCATATTTGGCTGGAGCATCTTATAAATTTCTTTACTGGAATCTTTTCTTCAGCTTCCTCAACAAAACCATCATCATTAACATTATCTTCATCAGCAGCAAGTTTAAGTTTTTTCTGTGACTCCTTGCTACCATTTCCAGGGGCGGAATGCTTCCAGATATACTAAGGAGTTTCACAAAAGATATGTATTTAGCTGTCTTTGGATGGAATGTTCTATAGAGGTCTGTTCTAAACTGTGATTCAACTTCAACATTTTCTGTCTGCATGACCTATCCTTTGCTGATAGTGAGGGATTGAGGTCCCCTACTATTACCATGTTGTTGTCTATTTCTCCCTTTATATCTGTTAGTGTTTAATATATTTCAGTTCCCTTATGTTGCATGCATCTATATTTCTTGATGTATTGACCCCTTTACCATTCTATAATGGTCTGTGTTACTGTCTGGCTTGAAGTTGATATTCTCTGATAAAAGTATGGATATTCCCACCTCCTTTTGGCTTCTACTTTCATGGAATGTCTTCCATCTTTTCACTTTGAGTTTTAGAAATGAAATGAGTCTCTTGTAGGTAGCACATCATTGGATCTTGGGGTTTTTAAAATGTTTTTTAATCCAGTCACTCTGTTTTGTTTAGGAGTTGAATCCATTGACATTTAGAATGATTATAGGTATGTAAGGACTTACTACACCCATTTTGTCTTTTGCCTTTGGGTTGCTTTGTATTACCATTGTTTCTGTATTCCTCTGTCCCACCTTTTTAAATTGGTGATTTTCCATAGTGATTTGCTCCATTTCCATGCCCTTTTATGTTTTGACACAATAAATTTTGCGTTATGGTTACCATGAAGTTTACATTAAAACATATAAAATAGTCCTTATGCTGAAAGCAACTTATCTTGGTTTGCCTATGAAGTTTTCAGCTTTTTCAGCTTTTAATGCTTTTTCAGATATCTTTTTTTTAATTTGCCCCAGGGGTACAGGTCTGTGAATCAGGCCTAAACCTTTCACAGCACTCACCATAACACAAACCCTCCCCAATGTCCATAACCCAGCNTTTTTTTTTAATTTTATTTTTATTATTTGCCCAAGGGGTACAGGTCTGTGAATCATCAGGCTTACATCTTTCACAGCATTCACCAAAGCACAAACCCTCCCCAATGTCCATAACCCATCCACCCTATCCCTACCCTCCCACCCCCCAGTAACCCTCAGTTTGTTTTGTGAGATTAGGAGTCTCTTATGGTTTGTCTCCTTCCCAATCCCATCTTGTTCCATTATTTTTTCCCTCCCTATCCCCCACGACCCGCCACTCTGTCCCCCAAGTTCCTCATATCAGAGAGATTGTATGGTAATGGTCTTTCTCTGATTGACTTATTTCGCTCAGCATAATACCCTCTAGTTCATCCACGTTGTTGGAAATGGCAAGATTTCATTTCTTTTGATAGCTGCATAGTATTCCATTGTATATACATACCAC
>LNAC01000093.1:2911272-2931675 GCA_002007465.1 Ailurus styani | reverse complement strand
TTTAGGGTAAATACCCAGTAGTGCAATTGCTGGGTCATAGGGTAGCTCTATTTTCAACTTTTTGAGGAAATTCCATACTGGTTTCCAAAGTGGCTGCACCAGCTTGCAATCCCACCAACAGTGTAGGAGGGTTCCCCTTTCTCGGCAACCTCGCCAACACCTGTCATTTCCTGACTTGTTAATTTTAGCCATTCTCACTGGTGTAAGGTGGTATCTCGCTGTGGTTTTAATTTGTATTTCTCTGATGCCGAGTGATGTTGAGCACTTTCTCATGTGTCTGTTGGCCATTTGGATGTCTTCTTTGGAGAAATGTCTGTTCATGTCTACTGCCCATTTCTTGACTGGGTTATTTGTTTTATGGGTGTTGAGTTTGAGAAGCTCTTTATAGATTTTGGATACTAGCCCTTTATCTGATATGTCATTTGCAAATATCTTCTCCCATTCTGTCAGTTGTCTTTTGGTTTTGTTGACTGTTTCCTTTGCTGTGCAAAAGCTTTTAATCTTGATGAAGTCCCAATAGTTCATTTTTGCCCTTGCTTCCCTTGCCTTTGGTGAGGTTCCTAGGAAGAAGTTGCTGCGGTTGAGGTCGAAGAGGTTGCTGCCTGTGTTCTCCTCGAGGATTTTGATGGATTCCTTTCTCACATTGAGGTCTTTTATCCATTTTGAGTCTATTTTTGTGTGTGGTGTCAGGAAATGATCCAGTTTCATTTTTCTGCATGTGGCTGACCAGTTTTCCCAACACCATTTGTTGAAGAGACTGTCTTTTTCCCACTGGACATTCTTTCCTGCTTTGTCGAAGATTAGTTGACCATAGAGTTGAGGGTCCATTTTTGGGTTCTCTATTCTGTTCCACTGGTCTATGTGTCTGTTTTTGTGCCAGTACCATACTGTCTTGATGATGACAGCTTTGTAATAGAGCTTGAAATCTGGAATTGTGATGCCGCCAACTTTGCTTTTTTTTTTCAACATTCCTTTGGCTATTCGGGGTCTTTTCTGGTTCCATATAAATTTTAGGATTATTTGTTCCATTTCTTTGAAGTAAATTGCTGGTATTTTGATGGGGATTGCATTAAATGTGTAGATTGCTCTAGGTAGCATAGACATTTTCACAATATTTATTCTACCCATCCATGAGCATGGAATGTTTTTCCACTTCTTTGTGTCTTCCTCAATTTCTTTCATGAGTACTTTATAGTTTTCTGAATACAGATTCTTTGCCTCTTTGGTTAGGTTTATTCCTAGGTATCTTATGGTATTGGGTGCAATTGTAAATGGGATTGACTCTTTAATTTCTCTTTTGTTTTGTTGTTGGTATATAGAAATGCAGCTGATTTCTGTGCATTGATNTGGTATATAGAAATGCAACTGATTTCTGTGCATTGATTTTATATCCTGACACTTGACTGAATTCCTGTATGAGTGCTAGCAGTTTTGGAGTGGAGTCCTTTGGGTTTTCCACATAAAGTATCCTATCATCTGCGAAGAGTGAGAGTTTTACTTCTTCCTTGCCGATTTGGATGCCTTTTATTTCTTTTTGTTGTCTGATTGCTGAGGCTAGGACTTCTAGTACTATGTTGAATAGCAGTGGTGATAGTGGACAGCCTTGCCGTGTTCCTGACTTTAGGGGAAAAGAGCTCTGTTTTTCTCCATTGAGAATGATATTCGCTGTGGGTTTTTCATAGATGGCTTTGATATTGAGGTATGTACCCTCGATGCCTACACTGTGAAGAGTTTTGATCGAGAAAGGGTGCTGTACTTTGTCAAATGCTTTTTCAGCATCTATTGAGAGGATCATATGGTTCTTGTTCTTTCTTTTATTAATGTCTTGTATCACATTGATTGATTTGCGAATGTTAAACCAACCTTGCATCCCAGGAATAAATCCCACTTGGTCGTGGTGAATAATCCTTTTTATGTGCTGCTGGATCCTATTGGCTAGTATTTTGTTGAGGATTTTTGCATCCGTGTTCATCAAGGATATTGGCCTGTAATTCTCCTTTTTGATGGGGTCTTTGCCTGGTTTGGGGATCAAGGTAATGCTGGCCTCATAAAAGGAGTTTGGAAGTTTTCCTTCCGTTTCTATTTTTTGGAACAGTTTCAGGAGAATAGGCATTAATACTTCTTTAAATGTTTGGTAGAATTCCCCTGGGAAGCCGTCTGGCCCTGGGCTCTTGTTTGTTGGGAGATTTTTGATGACTGCTTCAATCTCCTTACTGGTGATGGGTCTATTCAGGTCTTCAATTTCTTCCTGGTTCAGTTTTGGTAGTTTATATTTCTCTAAGAATGCATCCATTTCTTCCAGATTGTCAAATTTGCTGGTGTAGAGTTGCTCATAATACGTTCTTAGAATTAATTGTTTGTATTTCTTTTGTGTTGGTTGTGATCTCTCCTCTTTCTTTCATGATTTTATTAGAGTCCTTCCTCTTTTCTTTTGGATAAGTCTGGCCAGGGGTTTATCAATCCTGTTAATTCGTTCAAAGAACCAGCTCCTAGTTTCATTGATTTGTTCCACTGTTCTTTTGGTTTCTATTTCATTGATTTCTGCTCTGATCTTTATGATTTCTCTTCTCCTGCTGGGTGTAGCCTTTCTTTGCTGTTCTTTCTCTAGCTTTTGTAGGTGTAGAGTTAGGTTGTGTACTTGAGACCTTTCTTGTTTCTTGAGAAAGGCTTGTATTGCTATATACTTTCCTCTTAGGACTGCTTTTGCTGTGTCCCAAAGATTTTGAACAGTTGTGTTTTCATTTTTATTTGTTTCCATGAATTTTTAAAATTCTTTATTTTCCTGGTCGACCCATTCATTCTTGAGTAGGATGTTCTTCAGCCTCCTTGTATCNAGCCTCCATGTATTTGAGTTCTTTCCAACTTTCCTCTTGTGGTTGAGTTCTAGTTTCAGAGCATTATGGTCTGAAAATATGCAGGGAATGATCCCAATCTTTTGGTATCTGTTGAGACCTGATTTGTGACCCAGAATATGGTCTATTCTGGAGAATGTTCCATGTGCACTAGAGAAGAATGTGTATTCTGTTTTGGGAGAGAATGTTCTGAATATATCTGTGATGTCCAACTGGTCCAGGGTAGTGTCATTTAAAGCCTTTATTTCCTTGTTGATCTTTTGCTTCGATGATCTGTCCATTTCAGTAAGGGGGGTGTTAAAGTTCCCTACTAATACTGTATTCTTGTCAATGTGTTTCTTTGATTTTGTTATTAATTGGTTTATATAATTGGCTGCTCCCATGTTAGGGGCATAGATAATTACAATTGTTAGATCTTGTTGGGCAGATCCTTTAAGTATGATATAGTGTCCTTCCTCATCTCTTATGATATTCCTTGGCTTAAAATCTAATTTATCTGGTATAAAGATTGCCACTCCAGCTTTCTTTTGATGTACATTGGCATGGTAAATTGTTTTCCACCCCCTCACTTAAAAGCTGGAGGTGTCTTTGCGTGTAAAATGAGTTTCTTGTAGACAGCATATCGATAGGTCTTGTTTTGTTTTTTGTTTTTTTTTATCCATTCTGATACACTGTGTCTTTTAGTTGGGGCTTTTAGTCCATTTGCATTCAGGGTAACTTGAGAGATATGAATTTAGAGCCATTGTATTGCTGGTAAGGTGACTGTTACTGTATATTGTGTTTCTTCCTTTCTGGTCTATGTTTCTTTTAGGCTCTCTTTGCTTAGAGGACCCCTTTCAATATTTCCTGTAGGGCTGGCTTTGTGTTTGCAAATTCCTTTAGTTTGTGTTTGTCCTGGAAGCTTTTTATGTCTCCTTCTATTTTTAATGACAGCCTAGCTGGATATAGTATTCTTGGCTGCATATTTTTCTCATTTAGTGCTCTGAATATATCATGCCAGTTTCTGGCCTGCCAGGTCTCTGTGGATAGGTCTGCTGTCAGTCGAATATTTCTACCATTTATGTTATAGACCTCTTGTCCTGAGCTGCTTTCAGGATTTTCTCTTTGTCACTAAGACTTGTAAGTTTTACTATTAGATGATAGGGTGTGGACCTATTTTTATTGATTTTGAGGGGATTCTCTGTGCCTCCTGGATTTTGATGCTTGTTCCCTTTGCCAAATTAGGGAAATTCTCTGCTATAATTTGCTCTAATATACCTTCTGCCTCTCTCTCTCTCTCTCTCTCTCTCTCTCTCTTCCTCCTCTGGGATCCCAATTATTCTAATTTTGTTTCATCTTATGGTATCACTTATCTCTCAAATTCTCCCCTCATGGTCCAGTAGTGGTTTGTCTCTCTTTTCCTCCACTTCTTTATTCTCTTGACATTTTGTCTTCTAAATCACTAATTCTGTCGTCTGCCTCATTTATCCTAGCAGTAAGAGCCTCCATTTTTTATTGTACCTCATTAATAGGTTTTTTGATTTCAGCTTGGTTAAATTTTAGTTCTTTTATTTCTCCAGAAAGGATTTTTATTTTAGATACTGCTTCTCTATTATCTTCCATGGTTTTTTCGAGCCCAGACAGCACCTTAATAATCGTCACTCTGAACTCTAGTTCTGTCATATTACTAATGTATGCATTGATTAGGTCCCTAGCCATCATTACTGACTCTTGTTCTTTTTTTCTTTTGTGTGTTGATTTTTTTTTTCTGCCTTGTCATTTTATGTACATAAGAATAGATGGATGAGAGAACAATACTAAAGGGTAGCAATGACCTCAGAGAAAGATACACTAACCTACTCAGAAGAGACCTGGAACTGGGGAGAAAAGAAAGAGGGGGAAAAACAAAAACAAAAAAACAAAATCAAACAAAAAAATAATATAGATATAGGACTTTGTTTTATTTATCTATTTCTGTTTCTATATCTATCTCTGTCTCTGACTCTATCTCTGTTAGACTGGTGAATTGAACAGACCCTATATGTATACAAAAAATAAGGTTAAATACAATGAAGGGATAAAATATGACTATAACAATGAAAATTTAAAAAGATTAGAAAGTGTTGATAAGATATAATAGTTAAAAACGTTAAAATAGGAAAAAGGAAAAAATTTAAAAGAAAAAAAATTCAAAGAATTTAACTTTGAATGACAAAAGAATCATGGGGGAAAAGCCATGAATTCTCTGCATTGCTTTCCCCTAGCTCCGGAGTTCCACAATTCTCAGCGATCTTGAACTTGGCTTTGGTGGATGTTTTTTCTGGTCTTCTGGGGGAGGGGTCCATTGCTGGGATTCTCCAGTGTCTGTGCCCTAGGCAGAATCGCACCGCCCTCGCCAGGGGCGGGGCTAAGTCATCCGCTCGGGTTCGCTTTCAGGAGCTTTTGTTCCCTGAGTGCTTTCCGTACCGCGTTGGAGGATGGAACTGAACATGGCGGCTCCCAGTCTCTGACCCGGAGGAGCTGAGAGCTCAGGGGCCTCACTGCTCAGTGTGCCCTCAGAGAAGAGCAATCAGTCCTTCCCGTCTCCTGGTCTCTGGCCGCCCTCCGAGCTCCTCCAGCCTGTGACCGAGTGTCTCTATCTCTGGCACGGCCCCATTTAGAATCTTCAAACCCAGCCGCTCCCGCGCCACTGCTCCCAGAGGAGGAAGGTGAGTCTCCCCGGATCAGCCACCCATGGGGTCCCTGCTCAAAGAGCAGTGGCCCGACTGTGCTTCAGATCAAGGCCCAAGGTAACCCCGAGCTGAGACACCCCTTCTCAGCTCGGCTCTGTCTCTCCCGCCTGCTTCTCTCTGGGATCTGGGAGCTCAGTCGCACTCAGACACCCCTGGTCTGTGTCCCCGCGGGTCCTGAGACCACACTGTCCCCGCGAGGGCTTCACCCCCCGCTTGGCCTCTGGGGTGACGTCCCTCAGTGGAGCCAACTTCTAACAGTTCCAAGTTTGTGCTCCGCTAATCGCTCACCTGCCAGGAGCCGCCCCTCCCCCCGGGTCTATTCTCCCGTCGCTTCAGATTCACTTCCCCCGCACGGCCTACCTTCTGGAAAGTGGTCAATTTTCTGTTCCTAGAATCGCTGCTCTTCTTCTCTTCGATCTCCTGTAGAATTTGTAGGTGTTGAGAATAGTTTGATAGCTCTCTGGGTGAATTTCTGGGACCTGATGATAATCGGTCTCCTACTCCTCCGCCATCTTGCCGCTACCCCTTTTTCAGATATCTGATGTCTCGATTTATCTATCCATACTGTCCATTTGTTATTACACTATAGTTTTTTTTTTTAATATTGAGAGATAGAGAGTGAGCACACAAGCAGAGGGGATCAACAGAGGGAGAAGGAGAAGCATCCCAATGCAGGGCTCAATTCCAGGACCCCAGGATCAGGACCTGAACCAAAAGCAGTTGCTTAACCAACTGAGCCATCTAGGCTCTTTTCCTTTAACCTTTATGCTATAGATAATTAACACACTGTTCTGTTACCAAGTTGTTTGATTCTGCCTGCCTATCTTACATCTTTATGAAGCATTGCATACTCTCGTGTTTTTAAATGTCACTAATTAGCATCTATTTCAACTTAAAGAACTCTTTTAAGCTTTTTTTTTCCAAGGCAGGTCTAGTGGTGGCAAGGTCACTAAGCTTTTGTCTGTCTGAGAAAGGTTTACTGGCTCCCACACATTTGAAGAATAATTGTGCTGATAGAATATTCGTGGCTGCAATTTTCAATGTTTCAACTCTTTGTGTTCTTACTCTCTCTCTCCAGGCTTGTAGATTTTTTGCTAAGAAATCTGCTGAAAGGCTAATGGAGTTCCCTTGTAGGTAACGTCTTTTCCCTTGGCTGTCATTAGATTTCTTTCTTTGCCATTGACTTTGACATTTCATTATAATGTGTCTTGGAGATGGTCTTTTAAAATTTTTTAAGGTATTTTTATTTCACACAACACTTTTAAATTCCTATTGAGGTATAATTGACATAAAACACTAGTTTCAAGTTTCCAACATAATAATTTGATACTTGTATGTATTATAAAATGACTACCCCAAGAGGTCTAGTTAACATCCATCACCACAGACAAATTATTTTTTGTGATGACGATTTTTAAGATTTATGGTTAACTTTGAAATATGCAATACAGTATTATAAACAATAGTTCCTATGCTGTACTTTACATCTTCAAGACTTATACCTGGAAGTCTGTATCTTTTGACACCTTCACCCAGTTCGTTCATATCCCAACCCCTGCCTGTGCCAACCACCCATCTCTTCTCTATATTTGCAAGTTTAGGGTTTTGCATGCAGGTATGTGTGTGTGTGTGTGTGTGTGTGTGTGTGTGTGTGTGTGGTTTTCTTTATCCCTTCATTCATTGATGGACACAGAGGTTGCATCTGTGTCTTGGCTATTGTAGATAATGCTTCAATGAACATGGGTTTGCAGATAACATTTTGAGTTAGTGTTTTTGTTTCTTTTAGATAAATACCTAGAAGTGGAATTGTTGGATGATACAGTAATTCTATTTTTAGTTTTGCAAAGAGCATCCACATTGTTGGTGGGCGTTCTAGTTGGTATAGCCACTATGGAAAACAAACATGCAAAAGGGTCCACTTTTCTCCACATCCTTGCTAGCACTTACATCACTATTACATTTCAGCAATAGCCATTCTAGCAGGTGTGAGGTGATTCCTAATTGTGGTTTTTATTTGCATTCTCTGATGAGTAGGGACATTGAGCATCTTTTCATGTACCTGTTTGCCATCCATATGTCTTCTTTGGAAAAATGTCTTTTCATATTCTTTGCCCATTTTTTATTCAGTTTGTTTTCTTGCTATTGAATTGTAGGAGTTCTTTATGTATTTTGGATATTAGCATATTACCAGACATATGATTCAGTATGTTGCCTTTTCGTTTTGTTGAGGTGTCCTTTGCTGTGCAGAAACTTTGTGGTTTGATGTAGTTCCACTCATTCACTTTTACTTTTGCTCTGGTTTTGGTGTCAATCCAAAAAAATCATGGCCAAGACTGATGTCCAGAAATTTATTCCTTATAATCTCCTTCTAGGGGTTTTATGGTTTCTTATGTTAAAGTTAAGTCTTTAGTCCAATTTGAGTTAATTTTGGGTGAAGGTATAAGATACTGGTTGAGTTTTATTTATTTTTTGCTGTGGTCGTTCAGTTTGTGAAACACCATTTATTAGAGGAAAATTTTCCCCATTTTATGTTCTTGGTTCCTTTTGCATAAATTATTTGACCATATATGAATGAATTTATTTCTGGGCTCTCTACTCTCTTCCATTGATCTGTGTGTCTATTTTAATGCCAATGCCATACTGTGTTGATTAATAGAGCTCTGACACATAGTTTGGAGCCTGATGCATCCAGTTTTGTTTTCTTTTTTTTTTTTTTTTAAGATTTTATTTATTTATTTCACAGAGGGAGAGAGATCACAAGGAGGCAGAGAGGCAGGCAGAGAGAGAGAGAGAGGGGGAAGCAGGCTCCCCGCCGAGCAGGGAGCCCAATGCGGGCCTCGATCCCAGGACCCTGAGATCATGACCTGAGCCGAAAGCAGAGGCATTAACCCACTGAGCCACCCAGGCGCCCCAGTTTTGTTTTCAAGATTGCTTTGACTAATTAAGGTTTTTGGTAGTGTACACAAGTTTTGGGATTGTTTGCTCAATTTCTACAAAAAAATGCCATTGTAATATTGATGGGGATTGCATTGAGTCTGTAGATTGCTTTTGGTAGTATGGACATTCTAATAACAATACTTTGAATTTATGAGCATGAAGTATCTTTCCATTTCTTTGTGTCTTCAACTTTTTTCAGCAATGACTTACTATTTAATTATACAGATCTTTCATCTCCTTGGTCAAACTTGTTCCTATGGATGTTATTTTTTTTAAATGTGATTTTAAGTGGGAATTTAAAAAATTCTCTGACACTGGGGCACCAGGGTTACTCAGTGGATTGAGCCTCTGCCTTCAGTTCAGGTCATGATCTCAGGGTCCTGGGATTGAGCTCTGTATCAGGCTTTCTGCTTAGCAGGGAGCTTGCTTCCCCTGTCCCTCTGCTTGCCTCTCTGCCTACTCCTGATCTCTCTCTCTGTGTCAAATAAATAAATAAAATCTTTAAAAAAAATTCTGACACTTTACTGTTATTTTATAAAAAGGCAACAGTTTTGTACATTGATTTTTTTGTATCCTGCAACATTAATGAATTCCTTTATTCTAACAGGGTTTTGTGTGTTTCTTGTGAAGTCTTTGGGCTTTTCATATAAAAGATGTCATCTGCAGATAGTGAGTTTTATTGCTTCCTTTCTAGTTTGGGTGCTTTTTCTTTTCCTTGCTTAATTGTTCTGGCTAGAACTTCCTACACTATGTAGAATAAAAGTGGCAAGAGTGCACATTCATGTTTCTGATCTTTAGAGGAAAAGCTTTTAGCTTTTCACCATTGAGTATGATGTTAGCTATAGGTTGTCATATATGGCCTTTATTGTGTTAGGGTTCCTTAATTTTCCCTTTGTTCAGTCTTCTTATTGTGAGTGGATGTTTAATTTTGTCAAATACTTTTCCTGCAGCTATTGAGAGGATCACATGATGTTTAGCCTTCATTTTATTAATTTGGTATATCACATTCATTGATTTGTGAATGTTGACTCATTCTTGGCACTCCTTGAATATATCCCACTTCATCAGAAAAATGTGATTCTTTTAGTGTATTTTTGAATTTGCTTTGAATGGGGTTCCAGGGAAGTGACCAACAATGGTGGGGAAACTGGATGTCCACCCACTCCCTGGGCCCAGGGGGGATCTGTCAGTAGTACTCCATTTGCCTGGGGGTGGAGTGATGTGGGCAGATTATAACTGCTCTTCTTACTCTTCTGATCTCATCCTAATTTGGTTCAGGGAAGACCAAGTTAGCCTACCCCTGTGTTCCAGAATTTTTATGATGATGGATAATTGCTAGTTTATCATCTTGCAAGGGACTGAATTCAGGAATAACCTATATCACTATCTTGATATCATTCCAATTTTTTATTGTTTCCTCTGCAGAGCAGAAATATTTTAGATTGATGTAGTGCCACCAGTTTGTTTTTGCTTTTATATATATTTGCTTTCAGTATCAACTATAAAAGATCATTGCCAAGACTATTGTCAAGGAAATTTCTTCAATGTTTTCCTCTAGGAGTATTATGGTTTCAATATTTACTCTACTTTGCATTAAATATATTTAATACATATTTAATATGTTTAAGTATTTAGTCTATTTTGAGTTGACTTTTATATATTCTGTAATGAGTCCAATTTCTTTGGCATGTGGTACCCATTTATTGAACAACATCATTTATTAAAGAGTATCCTTATTTTCTAAGCACAGTTCTCAAGTTATTTGTATTGCTTCATTTAATTCTACATTCTCTTTTCTGTTTCACTGGTTTGTGTGTGTGTGTGTGTGTGTGTGTGTGTGTGTGTGTGTTTATGCCTGTACCATACTGTTTTTTATTATTACAGCTTTGTAGTATAGTTTGAAGTCAGGAAAGTCACAGCTCTACCTTTCTTAGTCAAGATTGCTTTATTAAGGGGCTTTTGTCTCTCCAGAAAAATGTTAGGATTTTTTTTTTTTCTATTTTCAGTGCTGGTGGTATTACAGTAGGGATTGCATTGGATCTGTAGATCACCTTGGGTGGAATGGACATTTTTACAGAATTCTTCCAGTTCATAAGCATTACTTATCCTCTAATTGATTTGTGTTATCTTGGGTTTCCTTTAGCAATGTTTTATAGTTTTCAGTGTATAGCACTTTGACATCTTTGGTTAAATTTATTTTTAATTATTCTTTTTGCTACTATCATACATAGAATTTTTCTTAGTGTCTCTTTTGGATAGTTTTTTTTATTAGTGTATAGGAATGCAGCTTATTTTTTATGTTGATTTTGTTTCCTGCAACTTTACTGAACTTATTAATTTTAATGATATTTTGGTAGAGCCTTTAAGATTTTCTATATATAAGATTATGTCATTTGTAAACAGATCATTTTATTTTTCCCTATGTGGTCTGGATTCCTTTTATTTCTTCCTCCTCCCTAATTGCTTCTAGTTAGGACTTACAGTACTAAGCTGAACAAAAGTGGTAAGCATGGGCATCTCTGTCTTCTGATCTTAAAAGAAAAGCTTTCACCTTTTCACTGTTTAATATGATATGGGCTTGTCATATATGACTTCTATAATGAGCTACATTTCTTTTATACCTATTTTTTTATCATCCTACTATGTTTGGTTTTTGTCATGTGCTTTTTTTTGCATCTTTTGAGATAATCATATTTATCACTTTGATAATTCTGTGTATACCATTTATTGAATTGCAGATGTTGAAACATCCTTACATCTCTAAAATAAATCCCACTCAATTATGGTGTATAATCCTTTCAATGTGCTGTTGAATTCTGTTTGCCAATATTTTGTTGAGGATTTTTGCATCTATGATTATCAGAGATACAGACCTGTAATTTTCCTTTCATATAATGCCTTTGTTGGATTTTAGTATCAGGGTACTGCCAGCCTTTTAAAATCAGTTTGGAAGTGTTCCCTCCCTGCCTTGTCAGTTTTGGGGAAGAGGATGAGAAAATTTGGCATTAATTCTTCCTTAAATACATAATATTATTCACCAGTGAATCTGTTTGGTCTTGGTCTTTGTTTGGAAGTTTTTGATGACTGATTCTTCTTACTCATTATTGATCTATTCAAGTATTTTATTTCTTTATGATTCAGTCTCAGTACAATAGATGTTTTTAGGAATTAATTTCTTCTAGGTTGATTGTTGTACAGTTATTCATAGTAGTCCTTTAGGATTCTTTGTATTTCTGTGCTATCAATTATAATGTCTCCTCTTTATTTTCTCATTTTATTTATTTGACACTTTTCTCTTTTTTGCTTAGTCTAGCTCTTGGTTTGTCAATTTTATTTATCTTTTTAAAAACCCAACTTTTAGTTTAATATTTTAAATTGGGGGTTTTTTTTGGGGGGGAGGTCTATATTGCATTTATTCCTGCTCTGATTTTCATTTCCTTTCTGCTAACTTTGGGTTTCAGTTGTTCTTTTCTAGTCTCTTGAGCTGTAGAGTCCAGTTTATCTGAATTTGTTTAATTTTAATATGGGCTTTTATTGCTATAAGCTTCCCAGTTGAAACTGTTTTGTGTAGCATACCATAAGTCTTGTAATATTGCCATTCCATTTTATGTGTTTTAGATAGTTTTTTGTTTGTTTGTTTGTTTTGACCCATGGTTTGTTCAGGACCAGTTTGTTCAGTATACATATATTGGGAGATTTTCCAGCTTTTCTCTTTTTACTAATTTGTAGTTTCATAGCATTGTGGTTGGGAAAGATACTGGATATGATTTCAATCCTCAGTTGATTAAATCTCATTTTATGGTCTATTGTGTGTATGATTTATCCTGAAGAATGTCCTTGCATAGTTGAGAAGCTTGTGTATTTGACTTCTGTTAGAATATTCTGTATATGTCATTTAGGTCAATTTAGTCTTATAGTTCAGGTCCAGTGTTTCCTTATGTATTTTGTGTGGATGATCTGTCCATTGTTGAAAGTGGGGTATTGAATTCAGCTATTTTTATATTACTGCCTATTTCTCGTGTCAGGTATGTTAATATTTGTTTTATATTTTTAGGTGCTCTGATGGGTGCATATATATTTATTATTATATATGTTAATGATTATATAATTATATATATTTTATACTTTATATTATATATTTATATCTATATATAAAAATATATAGGTTATATAATATATAAACTATATTATAAAAATATAATGTAAAAATATATTGTTATTTCTTCTTAATAAATTGACTCCCTTATATAGTGACACTTTTGTCTCCTATTACAGTTTTGTCTGACACGTGTATAGCAGCCCCTGTTCTCTTTGACTTCTATTTACATGGAATATCTTTTGCCATCTCTTCACTTTGAGACCATGTGTGTCCATATAGCTGTAGTGAGTCTTTAGGCAGCCTGTTCGGTCTTGTTACGCATTAATCTACCACTCTGTCTTCTAATTAAAGAATTTGGTTCATTTATATTTAATTATTGGTAGGTAAAGGACTTGATCATGCTATCATCTTGATTGTTTCCTAGGTGTTGTATAGTTCCTTTGCTCTTTTGTACCTCTCTTCCCGTCTTCCTTTGTGATTTGATAATTTTGTGTAGTGGTATGCTTTGTTTCCATTCCTTTGTCTGTTGTGTAACTACTATAGTTTTGTGCTTTGTGGTTGCCATGGGGCTTATGCAATATATCTTGTAGTTTCAATAATCTATTTCAAACCTATAACAACTTACCATTGTTCACATAAAACACCACAAAACTTTACTTCCCCACATTTTGTTTTTGATGTTACAATTTTTCTTTTTTTCAGGTTGTATCCATTTACAAATTCTAGTAGTATAGTTATTTTTAATTCTTTACTCTTTCAACCTTTATGTTAGTGTTGTAAGTGACTTACAAGCCAATCTTTACAATATTAGTGTATTACGAATTTAACTCTATGTTTACCTTCGCCAGTGAGTTTATATTTTCATCTTACTAGTTTTTGTTTTTTTTCCCCAGTTTGAAGAACACCCTTTAGCATTTTAAGTTAGGTCTAGTGATGGTGAACCGCTTCAGCATTTGTTTGGGAATATTTATCTCCCCTTCAATTCTGAAGTCAAGTTTCTCTGGGTAAAGTATTCTCGTTTGGCTTTTTTTTTTCTTCTCCTTTGAGCCCTTTGAATATATCATCCTACTTTTCCAGGCCTATAGGTGTCTGCTGAAAAATCCACTGATAATTTTTTTTAGGGTTTCATTGAATGTGATGAGCTTTTTTCTCTTCTGCTTTCAGGATTCTGTTTTTGATTTTTGACTGTTCTATTATAATATGTATCAGTAAAATCCTCTTTAGGTTGAGCTTTACTGGGGACTTTCAAGCTTTGTGTGCCTGAATATGACTATCTTTCCCCACATCCTGGAAGTTTTCAATCTTTATTTCTTTAAATAAGCTTTCTATCTCTTTATTTATTCTTGGAATTCCCACAGTGCAAATATTACTGCTTTTTATGGTGTCCCATAAGTGTCATTAGCTTTTTCCTTTCCTTTTATTTTTTCCTGAGTTGATAATCTCAAATGAAATATATTTGAGTTAACTGTTCCTTGCACTTGATTGAATCTGTTGTTTAAGCTCTTTACTGCATTTTTAATTCATTCATTTTTTACTAATTCTGTTTTGCACCTCTAAAATATGTGTTGTGTTAATGTTTTCTCTTTTAAAAAAATGTTTTTGAAGATTTCATTTATTTATTTGACAGAGTACAAGTAGGGGGAGCAACAGACAGAGGGAGAGGGGGAAGCAGGCTCCTCCCCAGGCAGTTAGCCTAGCCCAATGCAGGGCTCAATCCCAGGACCCTGGAATCATGACCCAAGCTGAAGGCAGCCATTTAACTGAGTCACCCAGGTGCCCCTTAATGTTTTCTCTTTACCAAACTTGAAAGTAGTTCTTATTTTTTTTATTTAGATAAATTGTGTGTGTGTGTGTCTCTCCAAGATTCTTTTTTCTTTTTTAAGAGAGAGTAGGGTATGGGAGGAGTAGAGGGAGAGGGATGCGAGGCTTCATCTCACAACACTGAGATCATTACTTCAGCCCAAATCAGGAGTTAGATGCTTAACTGACTGAGCCACCCATGTGCCCTGCTTTCCAAGATTGTTTAGATCAATTATTTTGAATTCTTTCATTAGTCAGTTTGTAGATTTCCATTTCTCTGGGATCAGTTACTTGTAATTTATTGTGTTCCTTTGGTGGTGCTGTATTTCCCCCAATATTTGTGAGCTCTGTAACTTTGCATAGGTGTCTGCATATTTTCTTCAAATATAAGAAATAATCACCTCTTTGAGACTTTGTGACTGAATTCAGTAAGGAAAGACTTCTTCAGGTTGTGTGCATACTTGAGCATACTGTGGCCCTGTGTCTGGCGGTGCAGGGTGCCAAGGACAGGGAATGTGATAGCTTTCAGTTAGGAGGGTGGACGTGGTGTCTCATTGGCTCAGGTTACTGGACTCATCACATGGACAACTATGTGAGCCTTGGCATAGAATGCTGTGGGGCATCTGGAATGACTGTAAAATTTGTTGGGGTCTTCAGCAGCTGTCTCAAGCTCCAGTGGTATGGGATCAGGCCAAACAATATTGGTGACCAGAGCCAGCACTGCACACAACTTCAGGGACCGACTGTAGATGCCTGTGTGGTTGCAGGGGCTGGCTGCTGGCACATACACAGTGGCGAGGCCTGGGTTCAGCAGCAGGGCCTGGGCTGATAACACACATATGGCCAGAGGAGCTAGGTGTAGGCAAGCGAACAGCACTGGGAGCTGGGGTTGGGAATCCATGACTGGTGCAGTGGGGGTACAACTGGAAGAGCTAACTGTGGGCACACATACAGTACAGGCTAGTGACAGGATTCCAAGCTGCGCCCAGGTGCATGAGCAGTTGCTGGGGCCTGGGCTACCAATACTCACTCAGATTCAGGGCTACCTCTGGATGTATGCACCCTAGTGGGTGCCCATGACAGGTCTGGTGTCTTATAAATCAGTGACTGCATGGACTTGCCATATGCATATAGCTTGGTGACAAGAATAGAGGCTGATGTGGGGTATTCAACTACCTGTGGATATGTATATGGCAGTAAGGGTTGGCCATAAGAGACTAGACTGGTATGGATCCAAGGCTGCCTGATGGCTTGGATTCAGGAACCAACATGTCCTTAGTGGGGCTAGCAAGGTCAGCTCTGGCAGGAAGGACTCAGACAGCTGGAGTGACAACCTCTGAACTCCACAGCGGTGAAATACTCAGGATGTCCATAACAGTTGAGATGGCCATTGGTTACCTCATTGGTGCAAGCTACTGGAGTTCACTGCAGAGCAGTACATTTGGAACCCAGAAGATCATGACTGATAGCCCCCTTTCTTCTTCCTTGCTCCTAGCCATCTCGAGACATCTCAGACATGCCAGTCTATGGGTGTTGATCCTGAAGCAGCTCCTTTATGCAAAGTCCAGCTTTCCCTTTTCTAAAAAGGGGAAATGTTTTGTGATGGTAGATTGCCTTTTGGTATTGAGAAGTGACAGCCTGAGAGATAGGATGAACAGGCAAAATGAAACTATTCCTCCTACCCTTTTTGTGCAGTTATTCTCAAGATTTTTACTCTACTATATTGATTAAAGCTTCATAAATGTATTCTCAGGTTCTACCAGAGCTATTTTTATTTGTAGATATTGTCTAATTGTTCTTTGTGGGAGGACAGAGGTTGGGGTCTTGTACTTTGCTATCTTTGTGATCTCACTCCTCACCAAGTGTAATTTAGAGTTGTTACTTAATTTTAAAACATTTAGAATTTTCTAGTTATTTTCTTTAGTTGACCTCATTTAAATATTACATAAAATATTCTATTTTATATCTTTTGAATTAATCTATTCAGATAGGTATTCCAAGTAATGACAAATATAATGTATTTCTTGTAGTTGTTGAGTATAATGTTTGTGTATGTTGATTAGGTTAAGTAGACTATCTGGTCATTTATTTTACATCCATACTGATTCTTTTGCATCCTTAATTTAGTTTTTACTAAAAGATGTGTGTTAAAATCTCCAGTTATGGAGGCAGAGAGGTGCCTGTCAGAGTAGAAGCACCAGAGGCTCACCTCGTTCCATGAATACAACTAGATAACTGTCAAATCACCCTAAATAGACTAGAAATTGACCTGAAGCCTGAAAGAACAAACTCCACAACTTAAAGGGAGAAAAGTGGCTGCATTGAAAAAAGCAGGAAGTGTGGAGATGTGGTTTAGATGAGAAATGGATGATGGCTGCTGCAAAAAGGAGGGAGCCATGGTTGTTGGAGAAGGGTGTGTGTGTGTGTGTGTGTGTGTGTGTGTGTGAGAGAGAGAGAGAAAGAGAGAGAGAGAGAAAGAGAGGAGCACACAGGGGAATGCACAAGGAGAACATTTCTCCAAAGCCGTAGGCTTGGAAATCAAGAGGGGCTGAATTTCATGAGTTCTTGCAACTAGAAGTGCTTAAAGCCTGAACAAGAAAATACCATAATTGTAAATATTTACACACCCAACATGGGAGCATCCAAATGTATAAAAGAATAACAAATATAAAGAAACTAATTGATAATAATAGTAGGGAACCTTAAAACCCCAATTACATCAAGGGACAGGTTATCTAAACAGAAAATATACAAGGAAACAATGACTGAATGACACACTGGACTAGGTAGACTTATCAGATATATTTAGGACATTCCATCTTTAAACAGAATACATTCTAAAAAAAAAAATAAACAATACATTCTTTCAAGTTCACACTGCCATTCTTCAGAATAGATTATATATTGGGTCACAAAACAGGCCTCAGCAAATACAAAAAGATTGAAATCCTACTGTGTACCTTTTCTTACCACAACATTATGAGACTAGAAGTCAGAACAAGAAAAAACCTGGCAAGAGCACAAATACATGGAGGTTAAACAACATGCTACAAAACAATGGGCAAACTGGAAAATCAAAAAAGAAGCAAACAAGCACAACACATGCGAACAAATGAAGATGAAAACACAACAGTCCAAAACATCCCCTAAGAGGTATATAGCAATACAGGCCTACCTCAAGTAGCAAGAAAAATCTGAACCAAACATCACACCTAATGGAACTAGGAAAAGAACAACAAATGAGTCTAAAGCCAGCAGAAGGAAAGAAATAATAAATGTTAGAGCCGAAATAAATGATACAGAAACTAAAAGAATAATGTAACAGATTAACAAAACCTTTCAAAAAGAAAGAAAAAGGACCCAAATAAATCAATAAATGAGAGAAGAAATAACATCACAGAAACACAAATAATTATGAGATTATTATGAAAAACTATATGCCAACAAGTTGGACAACCTGGAAGAAGTGGATAAATTCTTAAAAACATATAAAATGCCAAAACCGAAACAGTAAGAAATAGAAAATTTGAACAGAATGATAACCAGCAAAGACATTGAATCAGTAATCAAACTGAACAAACAAAAGGCCAGGGTTAGGTGACTTCCCAGGCAAATTCTACCAAAACTTTAAAGAAAAGTCTATACCTATTCTTCTCAAACTACTCTAAAAAATAGAGATGGAAGGAAAATTTCCAAATTCATTCTATGAGGCCAGTATTACCCTGATACCAAAACATGATAAAGATACCACTAAAAAAGAGAACTTCAGGCTAATATACCTGATGAATGTGGATGGAAAATTCTCAATAAAGTGCTAGCAGACTGAATCCAGCAATACATTAAAAAAAAAATCAATCACTGCAATCAAGTGAGATTTATTTCTGGATTGCAAGCATGGCTCAACATTTGCAAATCAGTCAATGACATATATCACAGTTATAAAAGAAAGGAAAAGAACCATATTATCATTTGAATATATGTAGGAAAAATTTGGACAAAGTACAATATCCATTCATGGTAAAAGCCCTTGACCGAGTAGATTTAGAGGGAACACACCTCAACATCATAAAGGCCATGTATGAAAAACCCACAGTTAATACCATCCTCAATGGGGAAAAACTGAGAACTTTTCTTCCACAGTCAGGAATAAGAAAGGATGTAAAAAAGGCAATAGAGATAAAGAATCTCCAATTCTGATTGCAGATGTATCTATTTCTCCTTTATTAATTCTTGATTCATATATTTTGAAGCTGTATATTATTTACATTTAAACTCTTGTATTTTCCTGATGAATTTACTTTATTATGACATATCCATATGTCTAGGAATATTTGACTTAAAGTCTACTTTGTCTGATACTAATAAAACCATGGCATTTTTAAATTTTTTTTGCTTATGTTTGCTGATCTTCTATATATTTTCGTTTCAAACTGTAACCTTATATTTAGAGTATGTCTCTTGTTGGGTCTTAAAAAGTTCCCTACTAACAGCTGTCTTTGAATTGGGATGTTTAGTCTTCCATCTTGCGATTTTTTTTTTTTTTGAGAAGACACATTACCTACTTATTTTAAACCCTTGATTCTAGAAACATTGGACCTTACAACATGGATAAAAGCCTCAAGTGATTCCAATAAAATCAACACAGAAAACTAGCTGTAAATCTCAGATAAACCTCTGTAATTTTGAATATCACCTTGTATCACATTTGTATGATATCATTGCTTTAAAATATGTGTACCTAAGAGCCATGAGCTAAGGTCCTATCAAGATACTAATAAAGGTGCTGAGTGTACCTGGGTTTGGGTGATTGGCAATCTGAGTGAAAATATTTCTGGAACATGTATATTTTCCTATTTGTCATTATGTATACATTTATTTAATGCCTGGATAGTTATCTGATATTTAAAAACCTGTTGCATTTAGACTTGTCTCAAAACAAGGTACAATGGAAGAACAACTGCCCCCGTCCCCCCCCACCCCCACCCCATGCAGATAGATACCAAAATACCCTGGTGGAAATTAATTTTCTGCCACATGTCATAGTCATTATAGAAATAATCACATATTTACCACTTCCACAGGGGAGATTGAAGCTCAGTTATGTAATGGACATCAGGAAAGTCCATGGTTCAAACTATAGGTTAATAAAGTTCATAGGTTCAAAACTACTCTATCTAAAATCAGACTCTCATTACACTTCTTGAATTTCCTGTAAAGGTTTAAAGGAGGATCCTATGTGCAAGTAGAGAAAGTCAAGAAATTTCCTTCAGATCTGTGTGAGCTGGAGGGGCAAACATTTAGGCTGTTAATGTGATTACAATGAGGAATGTACCTTTTTCCTAAATACTTATTTACTTATTTGAGAGAGTAAGAAAGAGCAAGCGAGAGGTGGGGGTAGGGACAGACACGCTAAGCCCGGAGACTAATATGAAGTTTGATCTCATGACCCTGAGATCATGACCTGAGCTGAAATTGTCAGACACTCAACAGACTGATCCACCTAAGCACCCTGAGGAATGTATTTTTAAGGGGAAAAAGTTTCTAACAATAACCATTCTCACCAATTCACAAATTATTGCTTGAAAAAGAAACGGAGTTAAAAGGTGGGGTATGTATATTTATTTATTTGTTTGTTTATTTAAATGTTTATTTAAATAAATAAATGTTTATTCATTCATTCATTCATTCTTTGCCCCAGAGGTACAGGTCTGTGAATCATCAGGCTTACATCTTTCACAGCATTCACCAAAGCACAAACCCTCCCCAATGTCCATAACCCATCCACCCTATCCCTACCCTCCCACCCCCCAGTAACCCTCAGTTTGTTTTGTGAGATTAGGAGTCTCTTATGGTTTGTCTCCTTCCCCATCCCATCTTGTTTCATTATTTTTCCCTCCCTACCCCCCACGACCCCCCACCCTGCCCCTCAAGTTCCTCATATCAGAGAGATCATATGATAATTGTCTTTCTCTGATTGACTTATTTCGCTCAGCATAATACCCTC